>SJVG01000554.1:0-25780 GCA_034774675.1 Scedosporium minutisporum
CTTTTTCCCTCATCCCCCAAGGAGACTTGTCAAATCCGTCACGCCGAGGGGAAAAGAAAAAGACGGCATCTTACTCTTCGATATATCGGTTGTGATATTTCGCCACATTCTACATCATGCAGGCTATACATAATCGGGTCTTACTGAAGCCAGTCTATCACGCTTCAAGCCAGTATATTTCTCAGTTTTCCACCATACCCAAATTACAAATAATGAATTGCTTGCTGGTTTGGGGTAACTTCGCTCTTCATTGCTCCATCTTTTCATTCTTGCCATAATGCCTACTAGTCACCCAAGGTAACAGTATTGTCGTCTGATGTTGTCTGATGTTGGGCTCCAGAGGTTGCTGATAGAACCCGAACACGCCAGCTGGCCCAACTCGGGGCATGTGACTGCCCCGAGCCCCCGGTTTCGGCAGTAGCAGAGCAAAAAAACCTCAACATATGCCGTTTGCCAAGGATACGGATCGGATCGCGTTTGCAGAGTTTCTGGTCGTCTTTTTTTATCAATCTAACTAAGCAGTCATCCCCCGTAGTTTTTAACATGCCATGACATGAGCGAAAGAGATAGGTTCTTGGAGCATGAGAGCATAACAAAGACAGGAATTAACCGGCCATGAGACAGAGACAGACACTAGCAAAAGTGGACAAGCAGAGATTTCAAAGTAGAGTGCCTTCCAAGCCCCTGTGGCAAAGCTATCCCGCTCCATCCAAGAACTTGTACTAGCATTAAACAAGCGGGGGTAGACGACAACGCCCCATTTCCCATTAACATGAAGAGGCACGCCAAAGGCCGGAAGACACAACTTCACAACGCCAAGAAAAGCCACCAACACATCTTGTGGGAGGAGGGAATGAAACACGATAACAGACGGGAAGAAAAAAAAAGTAAAAAAAAAGTGAGAATGCGATGTTTATGAACTATTCGATTGCCTTTTGACCGGGACAGATTTGCAAATTACAACCGAAAACCAGAGAGATAGTGAGGGGAAGCAGGGGTGAGCGGGTCGAGACGCGATCGTTTCCGTCTTCTTCTTCGCAGAGCAAGTGTCTGTGTCGCTATTTATCCGTCACGCTTGGAACTTCGGAGGGTGGTGGCGAGCCACTCGAGACCCTCGTAGAGACCATCACCAGATGTGGCGCACGTCGACTGGATGTACTGTAGTGGGGAAAAGACGTTAGCAAGATAAGGGCCAGAAAATATACGGTTATCCATGGCTTACCCAGGCGCGTTGTCTCAAGCTGTGGAGGCCAAGCTTGTCGGTAATCTCGGCCGCAGCCATGGCGTTCTAGAAAATCGTCCTGTTAGTGTCCTGTTGCGAGATAGGGAGCCCGAAGAAGGGCAATAGGGTCGGTGCAGATATCGAGAGTTAGAGTATGAGATACGTACAGGAAGATCCTGTTTGTTGGCAAAGACTAGTAGGATGGCGTCCCTGAGTTCGTCCTCGTTCAGCATGCGCTGAAGTTCTTCCCTAGCTTCGGTGATACGGTCGCGATCGTTGCTGTCCACGACGAAGATGATACCCTGGGTGTTTTGGAAGTAGTGACGCCACAGAGGTCGAATCTTGTCCTGACCACCAACGTCCCAGACGGTGAACGAGATGTTTCGGTACTCGACGGTCTCGACGTTGAAACCTAAATTAGGGGGAGGACATGACTGTAAGTCGGTTTGTTCGCTGATGCTCAACACCCATGTAGGGATCGAATGGGCCTGGAGAGGCAATCTAAGATCCCCGGCAACGCCGATCCGATCCGATCCGGTCTGATGGGGTAACGAGCTTGGGGCGTTACGTACCGATGGTAGGAATGGTGGTGACAATTTCACCGAGCTTAAGCTTGTAAAGGATGGTGGTCTTTCCGGCGGCATCGAGACCAACCATCAAAATTCTCATCTCCTTCTTTCCCCAGAGCCGCTCCAACATCTTCGAGATTGACATACCCATCTTGGCGGTGGGAGAGGCGGTTGCCCGGTGATATCACGAGAAAAGAAAAAGAGGTATGGAAATTAAGTATGTTCTGAAACCTAGAAGTGCGGAAAGGCAGGTCGTAAGCAACTGAGCGGATGAAAAGAAAAATTGGATTGTTGCTGCAAAAAGTGTATGAGGTTGGGACAGGGGCTGGCAACTTCGCTGTGACCACGGCACTGAAGGGGATTGAGGGTGCGAATGGGGGCCTGTTTTATGCTTGGCGAGACGCGAGACAAACGACACAAACGACAGATATCAGGATTAAGCCATTGAGCAGTCGTCCCATACAACACCGGCGTCAACGAGCTATACCCAGGCCCGTATTCAGAGCACTTGTTTGGTGATCTAGGCGACAATGAATCCGTAGAGACAGGGGGTGGCAGGCGAGCACGAGCGCAAAAGGAGCAGGCAGAAGAATTTCTGTACGGCTCCGACTCGCCGCCATGCTAAGGACGGTGCCAAGTGACAGAACAGGTGATAAGGAGGGGTGCCAGTGGAGGGAGGGAGGAGGAGGATGCACTCGGAGGACAAGAGCAAGGAGAGGATTCGCTACTTACTCACACGAAGGCCGCGCGGTAGTCAGAACTGTCGAGAGGAAGGGGGGTTGATGATGGATTTCGTGGTAGTTATGGAAGAGACAGACTGATGTCCTGGATATGTTTGTCGGTGTATGGGGGGGAACAGAGGAGGCGGTGGTGGTTGGAGGCGTGGCCAATGGCTCAAAACAAGGGTGGAAAATGGAAAATGTTTAGGTAATAAGAGATTGCAAGTATAGGGGTTCGAGGGAAGAAGGGTTGTGCCTGCCTTCGCTGGAGTATCAAGAGGACTGGATTCTAGTGGATCGGTGGTGCAATTCCTGGTCAATTGTTGAAAAGTGTCCAGTAGGGAAGAGTCCTGGGGTACTTGGCTCGTGCTCACCGAGTACTTGATTAGCCACGAAGACTTCATAATGAGTCACGGTATTTTATCTAGGCCAAGTCAGATTTGGGAAGTATTTTAAAAGTACACTTGCTCCACGAGCCCTGTACAAGCACGTACACCACTAAAATGCTGCCTATCAACGTCCTATCTTGTGGTCCTGTGCCTTACGAAGGTACCTTAATTTGTTAGCCTGGCCGCCAAAACCTCGGCTCTACGACCCCTTTCATTGTTGCTCCTGACGCAGCTGAGCTTGGTGACTTGGTGACTGTACACCAAAATTTCCGCGCAAGACGCCAAAGTGTCAACTACAGCTTCAATTAGCCAAGCCCAGTAGTCGAGCACGCTACAAACCTCAAACCATCCTCGAGGCTCGTTCTATCTGCGCGACTATCTCCTTTCCGAAACACGCAGCTTCCAGAAACCCTTCCCTTTGCTTAACCCCCCTGTTCATCTGTTCACGATGCTTTTCTCATCAGCCGCGAGGTTCTTCCTCGCGGGTGCCGCGCTCTTCACTGCTGCTACTGCACATAACATCGCCCTACCCGCCCACGGCCGAGAATGCTTCCACGAGACCCTCCACAAGGACGATAAGATGACCGTGACATTCCAAGTTGGAGATCGAGAATTTGGTAGCGCCGGAAACCTCGACATTGACTTCTGGGTAGGACGATGGCTGTCGCAATTGGGCTGTTAGATGTTGGAGTGATTATTTTGCTAACTCCTGATCTGATATAGATCACGACCCCCACGGGCCAGTATGAGACTTTCGAAAAGTCCGTTTCGAACGGCGATTTCTCCTTCACCGCGAAGATGGACGGAAGGTATATCTACTGCTTCGGAAACGAGCACTGGGGTGCCAACTCCAAGGAGGTTTCTTTCAACGTCCACGGCATCGTATACGTCAACGAGGAAGACTTCCCCTCCGACCCTCTCGAGAAAGAAGGTAAGACGCATCGCACAATAGCCGGCCAGCCATTTGTGTTTGATTCTGACTTTCCTACTCTCTCTCCAGTCCGCAAGCTGTCCGATCTCCTGAACCAAGTCCGTGGTGAACAATCCTACATCATCGTACGAGAACGAACCCACCGCAACACCGCCGAGAGCACCAACAGTCGAGTAAAGTGGTGGAACATGTTTGTCATCGGCGTCGTCATCGGGGAATCCCTCTTCCAGGTCTGGTGGCTCCGCCGATTCTTCGAGGTACGGAAGTAGAAAACATCTTTTTTGGACGTTTCTCTGCTTTTTACTGTTCTTGATTTTTCGTGTCGTCCGCGCAATGTGCAAATACGCACACACATATATACGCCATTCTGTCGCATTTTGAAGAGTCCTGAGAAGAGGCCTTTTTACAGAATTGCTGCTGACTGCTCTGCCTTCGCCCACCTCGTTTATATAGGTCAAGCGAGTCGTATAAGAAGAAGGAATGGGTTTGGTTAACACTTTTTGTTCAAAAAACGGAAAACATTTTTCCCATTCTGGGTTCTAGATGGGGGCGCATAAAGGAATAATCGCTGGGAGGGAAATGCTCGGATTCAATTCAAGGACAAGGTCGAGAAGCAGTTCCGGAGATTGGGGTCTTCCCGGGGAATGTGTACATGCTACGTATACCATCATGAAGTGATAACAAGAGCACTACTTATTAATGATTGCACAAAGGCTTCCGTGTGTCTGTACTCATTTGGTCGGGATTAACGACAAGGTGAAAGGAATAGGGGGAAAAGTCATGCTCGAGGTCATATTATCAACATCCTTCATATCTAATGTCCTCTATCTTGGTATTTCAAACTGAAGCCCTGGAAAAAAAAACTACTAGAAACTATGCTCCCAAGTCCCATAACATCAAATCTAACATGAAATGCGAAAGAAACACCCAAAACGCCCCGGAAATGGATCTTGAGGAAACAGGAACAAAGCAATCACCCAACCCGCTCTTCACGACCCAGCATCAAATTCGGCCTCCTCATCCGTCCCCTCAAGAATCGCCATCTCCTCCTCAGGAGGCGCCTCGACAACCATACCAACATTTTTAATAGGATGAAGAAGCATAGGAGGAAGACACATGCGTCCTTCACCTCCCAACTCAAAGTCCGCCCCGCCACCATACCTAGTCTTAAAGCCTAGCCAAGCCCTATACAGCTCGGGAGCGAAATCCGACCTATAGAACCAACTCAGGCCATGCAAGTTATGTTCCCTATTGCCAAAGACGCTGGTCCTCGAACCGCCGCTCGCGCCGTTCCGGCCGCCGTTGAGCACCTGCGCAAAGAACTCAGGACGCCAGTCGCGGTCGACGAAGGACGGGTGAGGCGCGTACACGGCTTTGTAGCCGTGCTGGAGAGCCACGGTGGCGGGCCACATCTCGGGGAAGGCAAAGTGTTTCTTGAAGGTGGTCTCGCGGTGCATCATGGTGAGCAGGCGGCGGGACATTCTCGACGCCGTGTTGATGTGAGCTCGGCGCGGGGGCCGGCCCCCCGTGGTGTTGTAGCCGGTGATGTCGTCGGATAGACCCCAGGTCGTGCCTTCGGGGTTGAAGATGGGCATGAAGGAGATGAGGTCGGCTTCCTCGCCTACGCCCCAGACGTACTTGTCCTGGTCTTGGGAACTGGGAGGCGTCGGGTCGTCCTCGTACTCGAACCAGTCATTCTCACCGGCGGGACGCTCAGGACCCCAGATCGGCTTCTCCGGACCGAACTCCTTTGGGACACCGCCCCTCATACTAGGAACGCCCGGTGATACCATCTCGGTCTGTACCTTAGCTAAGTGTTTGAATTCATCCCAAGAGTCGTGCACCTCCGGCACGTAGAATCTCGCGTTTCTCTCCCAAAGCCCCTTCCTCGGCTGTTCGCGAGCCCAATTCTCAATCTTAGTAAAGAAGTCGTAGTAGTGGCCGGTATACCGGATATCCATTTCCCAGTGCCAAAAGTACTCGTACTCCGGGTGGATGTGCGCAAAGTGCTGCATCGCCATCTGCAGGCCCCGATAAGGCCCGTGGACGGGCAACTCAGGCCCCTTGACGTACAAGTCATAGACCCCCTGGTACAGGGCCAGCATCTGGGTTTGGGTCCATAGTGTTACGAGACCTCGGAATTCTCGTGGGATGCGTTCGCGGATGACTCGTTCGTAAGACGCGGCGTCGGCCCAGATTGGATTGTTGCCTTCGTCTTTCACTTGGACGAGGAGGTGGACGTCGTATCGACCGCCAGAAGCCAAGGAGAGCTCGGAAATAAGAGAGCGGACGTACATGATCTCGTCCGCCTGCCAGTCCATGTCGTCCCAGCATCGGAGGACGAGAGCCGTCCTACCTAGACGCTTCGATCCCGCATCGCCTTTGTCATTTGAATCGGTAGCCCTATCTTCGAGGCTCTTCTTCTCGATGGGGGTGCCTTCAGGCTTTTCGTCGATGAAGAAACCGTGAGGTTCGGGAGTCCGCACAGGAATAGGGTTATATCTCGCAGCATTGGCTTGATAGCAACGTCTTTGGGCATCGGCCCAGTCAACCTTTCTGTAGTCGATTTGAGATCCACCCGCCCACACTAGGTCGGCGCCCTCCGTATCACCCTCATCACCTCTCCCGACGCCACCCTGTCGAGGCGAATAACCCAGGCCATACGGCCCATATCTTCCAAACCTGTCGAAGCAGATATCTTCAGGAAGAGAAAGTACCTTGTAGGATCCAACTATATGGTCAGGAAATCCCCTAGGTCGGCCGTCGTAATAGCGGATACCAGGAACTCGAATCGTGTTCTCCACATCAAGAAAGCACTCGGTCAGCTCCTCAGGAGAAGTGCCAAATATGGCCTCTGGATTCTCTGCGGCAAAGCTCTTGCTTGAACGCAAGCTCCTCTCCCGGCGCGTCCCGGTCGATGCTGGAACTTCTTCCGCCCGCCTAGGATACTCCGGTTGATTGTCTTCCGCGGAGAGCAGCGTCCGGATGCCACCGTAATATCGGGATAAAGCCGGGAAGTTCTCCCAGGCAGGTGGCGAAGGCGGCGGCGGTTTCTTGAACGCTCCCTTGGCAAGGCGCGTCCTCTCAGCATTGCTGGCGCTAACCAGAGTATATGCCATGAAAATTAGAGAGGATATGATGATGAGGGAAAGGTATCGCCCGGCGCGGGTTGGTAGTCGGTAGGGATATATCCGCCTCACACGTTGCTTGACAGTCAGCCGTCTCCGGGAGTCGAGCATCGCCGTGGCACTGGATTCGGAATAGGAACTTGATCGGGAGCCATTATGGCTGTGGGAGTAGTAGGAGGAAGAGGAGGAGGAAGAGGGCTCCCGAGGATCTTCGTCATCGCCTCCGTAGTCGGAATAATCGGAGCATTCCTCGGAGAATCTCTCTTTCGTAGGACTGTTAAGCTTCTCGTAGGTGGGCAATGTAGAAGGAGGTTCGGATCGACCTAATCGCCGGAGAGGACCCGAGAGGATCCCCGTGAAACCCGGCATGGATTACAGCGGTGATGAACTGCCTATGGTATGTCAGTATCATTCAGTTAGGAGGGTACGGCAGCGCAAGGCAAGTTGGTCTCGCTAAGCTTTAGCTTACCTTGTTGTTTGGGGTTTTTGTGATGGTGTGTCGCCGCGGCTCGGCACGCCTCAGGTAAAACCGGCCGTCCTTTGCCGAAGAATGAAGGGTGAATAAGCTAGTATAGATAGGATTGTTTGTCTCCAGACTCAGTCGGCGTTTCACGAAATTGTCACTGTTTGGTTTCGTAGAGCTGAAGACGTCAAATTCAAAATCGCGAGGACCGTCGATTACATGGAAGCAATGGAAGACGTCTGAGTACGTACTTCGTAGTGAGGAAAAATCGAGGTAGAATCGACGATGACAACGATGACGATAGTGTCCAATCAACTACAGAAGCAGAAGGATCTTTGACTCTGGCTTAATATTGACATCGCGGCTATTTTTACTTTGAGTGTCTGATTTGGCGAAACAAGGAAATGCGGGTGAGATCCGGTTGTCAGGGGCAACGTCATGGAATGACAGCTGAACACACTTGGCCGCTCAGTTTGGCCACACCAGCATGAAATCCTTCAATCCTTTCCCAATCCTTCACTGATCCATCTCGGTGGGCGCCAAGCTGGAAACAGTTCATTGGAGAGCATGTTGAAGATATGTCGTTCGCATGGATAGTTGAACTGTGTGGCGTCGCCTCTCCTTCTTTCTTGGAGATCCGACGATGTTGTAGCACCCTGTGAAACCTAGGCCTCCTGTTTTCTTTACATGCAGCATACAAAAAAGACAGCCATGCCAGGAAAGAAAATGGAAGAAGAGGTAGAACCGACTCTCACTCCAACCAAGGGGGGATAACGAACCCCCAGGAAACACAATGCCCAGCTACAGCCCCAAGAAACGCAGATACTCCCCACGGCATCCCCACAACGCTGATGCCTAAAGCCACGAGAAGAGAAGAACAAAGAAGAGAGAAAGAGACTCCATGACTCCGTCGCTCCCCGCTCCTCGCCGCTCGCCGTCAGTGTTTCAACCCTAGTAGTGAAGTCGAGGTGGCTGTGACTCCCAGGTAAACCACTTAACCGGGACCAGGCAAGTCCCTGATACATTCTAGCATTCCGCGCCCCCTTGGGGAAAAAAATCTCAAGTTCAACGCTCTGAACGCTGCACGAGCTCAGGGGCAAGCGGAAGTGATACATCGTGTTACGATGCACGTCCTTCAATTACTTCGTTCGGTCCCATCCAAGGGATCATTTGCAGCCCGACAACACTGAACACGCACGAGACAATTTTCGGAGTTGGAGGCTGTGCAGCCCCGAAATGAATCAACCCCATTCGGTTCCAAACTGTCGGGTCCGGTTCCAAGAGAATACCTCGAGTCGACAGTAGAGAAGGTCGTTTTTATTCAAACCCCATCCTGGGTGAGCTTGCATTTGCATTGCCACCATGCACCTAGATATTACGTACATACTATTGTCGACGCCTTTGAGAAAGATCCGCACCATAGTTACAATTACATGTTGCATTTCCAGGTATCGTGTCATTATATGTAGGCCCGCAGAGATTTGCAGCCTAACTTGTAAGTTGGTTGGTTATGTCGCTCGCAGTGCCCGTTGGGGCGATCCTCGAAACGACCTTTCCCCAAGGTGACTTTATACACTTTCAATCTTCCGGAGATCAATCCCCGCCATGGTTTCGTTTGCTAACATCTCATCCTAGCATTCCCACGGCCATATTAATAAAGCAGTGTAACAGAAAACGAGAAGAGCATGATGGCCGACCGTTATGCGGCTGGTGGGAGGACCGGGCACACCCGCTGCCCTATCTCGAAGTCCCATTTATAATACGTAGTCTATAAGCGACATGTCGACGGTAAGGGAAGACAACTGGCAATAGATTTATCGGCAAAAGGGGCATCGACGATGGGAACACACCAGATGATAGAGTTGGTGGCCTCCCGGAATACAATGGTGTGTCTGGTTAAGTGTAAATGCATGTCATGATATGCTCATGATAGGGCTCGGCGAGGCCGCAATAACAAGGCTGCCTGCGAACATCTACAATCCTTTCGGGACGGCCTAGACAAGTCTTGTATGAATCGGTGCCTGGGTGCGTGTAACCTAGTTTAGCACGGCCGCCTTCGCAGGGTAGCCTCAAGAAATCAGGTAGCTAGAACTAAAAAAAGAAAGAAAAAAGTGCGTGTATGAGATTTGTCACACTTAGCTCCATATGAGTTAAATATAGGGGTAACAATGAAGGGAATGTCCGGGCAAGGAGAAAGCGAGGCGAGAGGTTCCTTCGTTAGCTGCATTGATGTAACTCGCTCAAGCGCGTTTGCTCTGCAGCATCCCAGGAGACCAGTCGAGTCGACGAGACAAGTCACTTGACATGCCAGAGATGCGAGGTGACGGAAAGGGAGACGAGTTGGTCCCAGGGTCAGTCTCGAAGAGTGTTCGAGAAATCCCGGGGACTTCTGACCACTAACTAACATTCCGCAGCTGGCATAAAATGCACTGCAACAGTACGTAGGCGGGTCGCTGCCATCGCGACGAGAACCAACACTGCAAGGCGTACTGGCATTGCAGGCAAGATGGCTTCGCATCTTCTCCTTTTCACAAGTTCTCAAGTTCTTCCTATCTAGGTATCGTTTTCAGATAAGGTGAGCCTGCGCGTGGGGCATTGACTGATTGCCATTGCAATGTACGGCGTACTATTCAATTCTGCGGTGCCGACTTGCTACCTAGTAGTGGTGTGGCCTTGATTCCGCGCAACAACTAAAGGTCGGGCTAGAAATAATTGCTGATAGACGCGGCCCACGATGCGGCCAAACACGGCTGTGAAGGAAGGAAAGAAGGCCAAAAGTCCGAGTTGACCGATCTGAGGTCATTGTTCTTGGCGCTGTACGAAGGAGTGGCAACGAAGTGGAAAAGAGGAGAGAGTAGTGGTGTCAATCCCGGTGATGCTGTCAAATGATGCATCATGCTCAATGTGCTGCCAAAGACACGAGAAAGGACGCGCAGGCAAGAAAAAAAATGGAGAGAGAGAAAAAAAAGTCGAAAGGACCGGACAAGGTGGCCGCAGAATGGGCCGGTGGCTTCCTCGTCGGCTGTTAGAGCAAGGCCGTCAAGCCTCACGATTGCCGGCCCATTCGGCGACCGCCTGCTCCACCACTCCGGATTAATCCAATGAGATCCGCGCCGGAAGACCTGGTGAAATGACTTCAACGTCGGATTTGGCTCTAGAAAGTGGCTGTGTGAGTCGCTGATGTGGCTAGTAAGAGGACTCCTCTTGCCAATACTACACACGGTATCGGTACTTATAATTTTGCAGTGTCAACAAACATTTTTGGGGTACATTAATGTACTTCTCGACATCTCGTTCGTTCTTTCCGTTCTGGACTTTAACGTCCGAGGACAACAACGGCGACAGTGACGAGCCGGATTCAACTCGAGACGAGGTCGAGAAAACGGAGGACTAGTGCAGTATATGCGGACATCTTAACCACTCCCGCAGCAAACCGCTACTGCCATCAACTTGGATTGATCAATGGGTCGCCGGCGTTCCTAAATAATACGTAGATCAATGCTGCTTCCGTTTCAACCATTCAATATCAAAGCGATAGGATCTTCTCAGAAAGCTCACTTAATCTCCTTCATTCTCTGTCCTCCATTGAAACTAAACTGGATTAAGTGACTCAAGCTGTCAATGATGCCGCACCTTCGCCCTTGTCCGGCCTCCAACCGGCCTTGTAGGATTCTAGGCCGCGTTTGGCGTCTATCCACAGCCCTGAAAGTTGTTCAAGCCGTAGCTTGTAGCATGGAGCAACTGAGCCACGACGTCCCCGCGTGCTTCAATAAGTCCTGCCAAGAGATGCTTTCGTGTTAGTAGTGTCTGATGGCTCCTCATTTACCGGTTTGTCGTGGGTAAAGCCACTCCGCCTCATGTTCAAGCTTGATGATCTTGCCTTGTAGCTATGACATTAACGGTTAAGGTCTCTACAAGCGGGATCAGGCGAGGAGGACCATGGGATGTACTTACATGGATCCTGAAGCCTGAGGTTCTTCACCCCCCTCCCACCGCTCCCACTATTCTGAGAGAATCTTTATCCATCAGCCTCCTAGCCTTAGTATTCACGTCACCATCCCTTTCCATACCCTTTCCTTCTCGCCTTCTTCTCAGTTGCCGTCCCGCCTTCTCTCTCCACACCAGGCACAGGGGCGGGTCCTTCGCACGTTCAGGTTTTCCCCGTTGGGAATCGCAAAGGCCGCATGGGTCGTTCCCCTTAGTCAATCATGCATGAGTGCTACTCCCAACTGGATTGATATATGGGACTTATCGGAAACGGCATGTCTATCTGACCTTCGGGCCAACGTCCCTCACACCACTTTCTCCCACCGTTGCTGCTCCACATGGCTATACCCCCCCTGTTATCATCTTAACATCCCAGCTCCTCTCCCATTTGCTTGTGAGCAGCCCCCATTCCTGATTTCTATATATATAAACTCCCTGGCATTCCTTCGTCTCTTCAGTTCAGACCTCCTCCTCATCGCACCCTCGCGAGATATCTTAATTAAAATCATCCCTTCCCCGTCTGTCCCCATGCCGTCCACTCCCACCCGCGAGCTCAGCCAACTCTCTCTCGGAAGTAGTATGCCGCCATCTGCTCGCTACCGCAGCCATGCTTCCTCTCGAGGTCAGCCAAAGGAAGAAGTGTCCAGTTCGGAAGATGAGAGCAATTCCGGAAGCTCCATATCAGATGACGACGGCGACAGCGAAGAAAACTCCCCTTTGGTTCGCTCCCCCACCAGGCTCACTTACAAGATCGGTGGACTGCAACCCGAAGTTCAGAGCGCAGTCCGCGATGCCTTCGAAGATCCACCCAAGATAACCCTCCAGTACTGTCGCTTAAAGGACGACGTCTACGCCTTCCAGATGACCGAGCTGGTCCCTCGGTCTATTCGTATCGCGTCTCCGAACAGCAGCCGGCCGCATCCGCGTTGCTCATGCGGCAAGACCTCTCCTCCGTGCCGGCACGTCCTTTGGCTTATGGACCAGCTAGCAAAACAGACTCTCTACAACCACGACTCCGACACACCCCTGACCCTCACGCCTAGCGGCTACCCCGCCGAGATTGGCCACCCATTTAACGACATATCCAACTTCCACCTTGACCTCCTCGCCGAGAGCCTCCACTGCGAAGTCATCGACGACACGGACTCAGACGACGAAGATGACCTAAACGACTACCGCGTCCTCGAGGCCCGCGAACTCCTCGCCTCCATCGCCGCCGTGCCGCCCGAAAAGTTCCGCCCAGATATCTTCACAACCCCCCGCCGGGGCAAGAAGCCCCTCAAGCGAGGCGACCTGGAACGCACCCTCTTCCGCATACTCCTCGACAACAACGAGCTCTTCAGCTACCTTCTCTCTCTCACCCGCTCCACCGACCCCATCAAAGATCCCTTTCGCAAGCTGTCTCAGCGCGTAACCCGCGTCCTTGCCGAGCTGGACGAGTACTGCGAGAACCCATCCTCTCCACAGTCGGGCTCCGAAACCCCTTGCAATGTGACATGGGCCGCCCACCATGTCTTGGGCATCGTCTCCGCCATCCGCGCGGCTATCTTCCCGCCCCACGCCTCCTCGCCTGCTCAGCGCGTCGCTGCCGCCCGGGCTCTCGTTCGCATCCTCTCCAACGTCTCGGATCGGAATCGCGACGCCCACCCAGGCGTCAACCCTTCGGATAGAAACCTGTACGCCCGCCTCATCGGCACTCGAGACGAGGGATTCATCATCTCTATTCTTGCACATCTCCCCGAAGCTGCCTCCCAGTTCCTCCATAATCTAGAAGTAGTCCAGGACCGCCTCGGCGTCCATGGCGCTCCGTTGTCTTACATCAAGAAGTTTAATGATCTTATCACTACGCTTAGGAGCTTTCCACAGCCGGGGAGCAGCCGGTCGTCTCCGGGTGGGGCTGGCTCCAAGAGACATAGTCAGGGTCCAGGCTCGAGTCGGGATACTAAGAGGGCCAAGTGATTGTGGAAAGTTGGCCTTTGTGGCTGCCCTAAGCTAGGATTCTTACAGTTGGACACCGCAAGGGGACAATTTTTTTTTTCTTTTTCTTACGTGGTGATGTGTTGAATGTTGAACATTCAAAAGTCAGGACTGGTTTCCATTCTTTCCTAGCTCGCGCCTTTCCTAGTTGGAATTTCACTCATTCTTTGTTGCGGGCCCGTTGTGCCTCGACTTAGTTTCGTGGTACATGCGATACACCAAATAGACTGCTAAAAGAGAACTCTCCCCTTAAATGACAATATGAATGAATATGATCTCTATAACAGACCCTCCCCGTTCTAATTCTGTGTGTGCTTCAAAACCGGGCGATTCCCATCTCTTGACGATACTCGTCTAACTCTGTCCAGAGAACCTTCAGACTAGGGCGGTTAAAGTAGTTACCAGGTGGTTGGCCCTCTTCTATACGCTCCTCCCTCTCATCGAGGAACTCCTCAGCATGTTGGATCTCTTCCTTCCACCACCTCTTCGCGATCGGGTGTAGATATGCCTCGGGAGCATAATCAACGTCTGCTTCTATCGTCCTCAGAGCATCCGGTGATAGTTCTAGCCTGCTCCTTACACGACCCACTTGTTCGCTAAGGGTGTGACGCCGTCCCCTTGTACAGCGGTCAATCAAATCCCGAATCTTGCTCGGGGTATGGCGGTAATTGGGGAATTCCAGGTCTGACTCCCACTTGTATGATTGCCAGAATGCCGTCCGGTGCGGTGCACTCACTCCCTCGAAGATGCACCATATCACTCGGCCCAGCATGTACACTTCTGCCGCTTCCTGCTCCTCATGAGTCAAACAGAGCCAAGGAATGTTGTAGCTGGGCAAAAGTTGAGTATGTTCCTCAGTGCCGGTGAAGTCCGCGACATCGCCGAACCCGCGAAGAAGCCTTTTGATTCTGGCGCCGAAGTGACTTTGTACCGACTCGGGGATGTCCTCTGAGCCCGCCAAGAGTTGCATATATTGGATGAAATTGACTTCAGGGGCTGAAAATTCGCACCAAACGCCCCTCTGCTCCAAGTCGACGATAATAGCATCTCCGGATGCTGATAAAACGACATTGTCGAGACGAAGATCGGGGTAAAACAGATGGCATCTTTCGTGAAGATGGAGCAGTGCCGAGGTGATCTGGAGCGACCATCGAAGTTGGTCGGAGAGACTAAGGAGATCATGGATGCGGCGAAGCGGTAGAATGTCTCGTAGAGTGCCGTACTCGTGATACTCCAGGAGGAACCCAACAATGGCGTTTTTGTTTCCAAACGAGCACCTCTTCGTCGCCACGTACTTAGGGCGGGTTATGATGTTGTCGTGGGGTTCAATGCTGAGGAGATTCCTCAGCTCATGGTAGATATATTTCGGGTAACTTGTCAGTGCCTTGAGAATCCACTTCTGGTCTTCGAATCTCACAATGCAGACACTGTCGTGTAACTGCTCAACCAGCTCGAGGCCGGACAAAGGGATCTGGGGAGGAAATGCGATGTCGTGTCCCTGCTCTTGTCCCCATAATCGGCCAAGGAAATCTGCCGATTTGAGCTGTCTCTCTAAATTGTGCATCGGGGCGACCCGAATGCGGATGTCCTCAAGGGCTAAAGAGATGTTCTCGAAGACGATTCGAGATCCAAAAGGCAAAGAGTTGTACCACGCAGCGGGGTCCGGAAAGCTTTTCGTCCATTGCTGGAGCTTGCGAACAATAAGTCTGGTGATGGCTAGGTTGGTCACTCTCGACCGATCCTTCGTGTGGAAGGCATCGTCTAGTTGTAGGAGGGCCCGGATCTCGGGAGTCTGGGTCGACTGTTCTGGGATGAAGACGTCGACACGCGAAGGTAAGGCGGGGGTGATGAAAAGAGGAACGGCAAAGAATTGAGTGCCCAACCCCGCACAGCCATCGATCCTCCAAAGAGGATTGCTTGGGATATCAAGGCTGTCGATGCGATTCTTCGGGTTGAGTTGAGATGCTACCCAGCCTTGCTCGTCAGGCCCACTGTGTGGGCTATTTTCCGACAAAAGGTCGGCTCTCTCGTAGGTGGACTTCTGAACAAAAGCCGCAGTGGGGTGGACCACGTCGTGAATTGCTTTGGAGTTGAGACTCATGGCGAGTGGGTGAATGTTTTGGGCGAAAGACGCGAGGATGGGGGATAGAATATGCCTATACGTGAGTGCTCGTGTTAGACCTCGCTCTTATACACCGAAGATAAGACTTAGCATCATGGATACTTACGTGAACCTTATCCTAACCTATGGCCAGAGGCTAGCAAACGTAGCCCTGCGGACGCGACTGGGACCTCCTCAGAGATACCGACGAGGAAATGTTTAGTCCTCGGAAACAAAAATCGATGAAAACCGTGATAGGGCGGCTGAATATACGTAAACGCACCGTAGCCAGCACTCGGGTTTGCCCAGGAAAATTTGATATGCCGAAAGGGCAGGTCACTGGTCAACGACGGAGGACGACGTCAGCTTAATATAGGTAGAAAAGAGTGGGAGATGGAGAACATACCCGGGCGCGGGCGCGCGAATGCGAGGGGGTCTTGAAGAGGAGTCTGGTGGGTGGTCTCGAGGGTGTGTGTGTGCGGCCCGATGAGCACATCAATTGTTTCTACGATTCCCACCAACCGACTATCGCTAATTCATATGATTGGCCCCTGCAGAAGCGAGTCTTTAGAATGCTGAAAATTCCCCATTCACAGAATTCGAATGGAGATGGTAGAGAGTCGTGAGCAATGCGATTCCTGATACTCCAGGAACTCGGAGCGAGGCTCAGTGGATCAAGTAAGACTCTGGTGTTGATAAGGTGATGCGCGAGAGTTGTCCAAAGAGATCAAATTACTCTAGTAAGCCGATCGAATACGCACTAGTATTGGAATGTTAAGCAGATTAGTCGAATAAACATCTACGCAGCGGGACAACTGCTTCGAGGAGGCTAGAGATTCAGTTCTATTCAGGCTTCTTTCAAGTGAATATTACAGGCGAAACACACGATTCACCTTATGTCGAGGGAGTTTCATACGGAGGGAAGGAGCAAGCAAGGATCAATCGATGCCCACCTGCGTTTCAGGCCTCTCTCGACCTGGAACGGGCAGACATACTTTACATCAGAAGGAACGGGCCAAAATTGATAGAAGGCGCCTGCTTCTTTACATGGGTCTCTTGGTCTTTGCCATGGAGCGACTCCACTCAAGCGGGTATTGCAAGATCCGAACTACAGGAGCGTCCTGGTGGGCTGCAAAGGCGCACCTTCCTCGCGAGGTAAACCAACGAGTATGGTCCTAGTCCGCACCTTCCTTTCCTTGTCCGCGCTTGACATCATCTCGTCCACTGGGGGGAAGGGGGGAGGCACACTCGTAGCCGTGGCATGGTTCGATCGGGCTCCATGCACCCGTATCCCTGACCAAGTAGGTAGTTTTGCAGACTCCGGTCATCGGTCTCTGCTCGATAGCTCCTAGCCAGAGATTCACTGATCGGAGCAACGCGACTAGCACATGCTTGCTCTGCTGAGGGATACGAAGACGGGTTGCGCTTGCAGCCCATGAGAGCCTCTCCCGTCGAGGAAGCCCCTAGTCTGTTGACCACTAGATCCAAGCCAAGTGCTCCATCGTGCTTGACTGGTCACATGCCTAATCGCGGTGGTCCATGATATGTAGTTCGTCGTACGGTAAATACGGGGTAGAATCGTAAGCGATCAGAAGGCGGAAGGAACTACGTCAAGGACGCCAAGTACGATCGGTTGATACGGAAGAGGCCGCGTGACGCATGAAGCACTTCGTAACATGGTCGGAGAAGCCAAACTGGGAGTCCGCCTGACGCTCGTCGGTTTAACCATCGTGAATTAACGCGTAGAGAGGTAGTGCTAGCTGAGGAAGGAGGCGTCAACGGTCAGTGGTGGCGTTTGGAATGGCGTTTTCGATGTGTCGAGGCCGCAAATTTGATCATAGGAAATATAGGCATGTCGATCGAGGTGGATGGACGGATATAGGAGTATGCAGATGACCGTCCGCCCGTCGAGATAGGCATCGAGGTGACAATGAAAGTGGATTAGCAGACGGAGAAGGTTTGCGGATGCCCGAGGCGCGTTGCCGACCGGTTCGATGAGGCCACATCGGGTGCCAACGACAGGGTTTTGGAATCGAAATGTACGCAAGGTAACTAGGGGCATTGACGGCACCACGCGCGAACGGCGAGGTACGTGTTGAGAGATGTCCCTCGAGGTTCCTACAAAACACAATGAGGTTGTTGTCAGCAAAGGAGGCAACGATCCCAGGCTCTCAGGGCTCGATGCCGAGTAGGAAGTACGGGAGAAGAGGAAACCGCCCCCATGCGTGTAGAAGGGAGGGGCACGAATACGGAAATCATGATGGATTCGGTTGGTTGTTTGATGGATGGAAACGTTGACCAGAGCTGGCAGAGCGGGCCAGTAGTGTGTTGACAGCGGCAAAGGATTCGGGAACTCCAGGAGAGAAAGAGCACGGTCAATTAGGGCATTCTAAGGAGTATAAGAAGCCACCACCAACAGTGAAGACTCAACTAATAATGGATGGCGGAGACCGGTGTACGTAACCGCAAATTAGAGGACCATAACGTCGGAGCCCAAATGTAAGACAAGGACAAGGACAAGAACAGAGACCAGGGCAAAGACAAAGGCAACTCTGAGCAACTTACGAACCGAGGATGATCTCTCTCGAAAGGGAAACTCCAGAGATCATATCTTGTAGAGAATCGGGAGCCTTCTGAGCCTGGGAGTCAAAGAAGGCCGTGAATTAGGAATGCGGAAACAACATTGAACATTGAAACCTTTTCATGTACTCCCAGTCCAGCGCCTGTTGGGCCTGTGCAGTGTGGGAAACGGACATCGGATTGCTCGGCGAGAGTTGTGCCATTGGCTAGTGTCTTTCCATCCCGTGAAAGAAGAGAAACACAAACGGGATCCTGTCCCAGACCTCAAGTCTAGTTAATAATCGCCTCACCGGTTTTCTACCTCACCCCTCCCTGGTAGGTATCCATCAAGAGACGGTTAGCCTCCGGAAAGGCTCTTTCATTCCCATTGAAATAGGATGGTTTGCCCCCCGATGATCTTGTTCAGGACTAACCTGACGCCGTTGGATAGGCGGGTCTAGTACTCGCCCGAGTATCACGCCCCAAACACGCACGAAAGGAGCAGACCGTCCAAGTCGATGCCACCCTCTGTGTCCACCCCAATTTCCACCAGTCTACCATGTGTGCCGAGCCACTAACAGCAGCGACGATCTTCAATAACTCTCAGACGGACACATACTGCTAGCCGCACAACTCAGGACGCCGCCTTTGCCGTTAAAGATACCCGGGCCGATGTGAAGATTCCGCCAATCTTTCACCATCGCGCCCGGAATGATCGGTACAATGCCTCAATGGAATGCCACGTCGATGTGGATCTAATCCAGACGTCGGTGAGAAGGGCTTGTTACCCTGTCACTCGATGAGCCCGCCTCGTTGAACCCCCAACGGTACACACTCCCAGACCAGTCAAGCCAAAGACCGCGGCATCATTTGACGATGAAAACGGTGTCATATCAAATTGATGCTTGTGAGTTCGGTGTGGACTTGATCTTCCAAAAGCTCTGTGTGGCCAGTTTTGCGTAGCAACACCGTTGAATAAATCCGCAGCAGGGTTCCACACCGGTCAGCCCTCTTGCATGCGAGACGTTGTTTTTTTCCTCGCCCCATTTTGTCTGCGACACCTCGGTTTCCCATCGGTGTTTTCCGTGCCGAATATTGAAATACAGAGAGGTTTAAAATTTTGAATTGTTGTTCGGGAGGCCGTCTTCTTAATTGATTGAAGACAAGAAAAAAGGATAAAGAATAAAAAAGAAGGAAAAAAATAATCCGGATCGAGGTTCCTTGCAGCTCACTTGAAGCTCTCTACCAGAGGCGAGTTTTGACCGTTGGCCTGGTCTGGTAGCGTCGATCGCCAAGAAACGCAGTGGTCGGCTGCATCGAGCCTATGGCGCCAGCACCAGCGGGTCCCTTGGACTCGATCAATCCTCCTTCTTCTCAGCACAGAGTACGAGGTACGAAGTACACATGGAGCCTCACCGATTGCTTCGATGAACGTGACGCGACGTCGAAATTGACTTCAGACCCCGCCGACTGCTCTTTTCTTGGTTACGGCCTTCTTTTTTGTTCCCTCTTCACCCCCCTTGTTCTTGCTCTCGACGCTTCTTCCCAGCCTGGCCGGTCGTTCTCCCTCTGACCTCGGCTGGTGCACTGTCACCTAAGACATGCCCTATTAACCCTCTCAACACGGGATTATCCGTGGACTAAGACGCCCCTGTTCGGCAGGCAAGACATGGTTCGACCACATTCGCCCACGAGTCTACACTACACACGAGTGGTCAAGCCATGTCGCTGATACGAGTCCACATAATTTTTTGGCTGGTGCCGAGGACGGGTCCTAAGCAGATCGACGGCACGAATCTTGGGGCCTTGCTCACCTTTTTCACGAATGTCCCAATGCGACTCAGATGAACAGGACCTACGGTATGGCTTCACCGCTCTATCACCCCCTAGTGTTCCTACTCTCTATTACGAATGATGGGAGCAACGCGGGCACTTATAGGCAGGGGGTTCTGTGGTAAGTAAGCTACGGACCCGCCTCGCTAGCCTTGCCACTGGGGAAGGGAAGTCTGCAATCCCACGCTGTACGACTCGTAGCAATGTCAACCAACGGAGCCTTGGAAAGGAGGAACGTCAGTCAGTGGGGGTTGGCTCTATCGTATTCGCCCTGCAGGAGGCGAATCATGGGTCACGGCCAGAAGCATCGGCAATGTGACGACAACTCGCACCGGCCGGTGAATCGGCCACAGAAGAATTCCTCGAGGCTGATTACCCACCATTGGTAAGAGTTTGAGTCAATGCCTCCTCCCCCACATCCTTCGGACGACATGACAAGAACAGAGCTACGGACGCAAGTCGTGCTTCCGAGTACGGATCAGGGCTTCACCCCTTGTCCTGTGTACCGTCCCGGACAGACCGTGTTTCGCAGTGTGCTATTCGTCGGAGATGATGGAGAAGATGGCTCACTCTGGACATGACCACTTTCAAGGAACATGGCAATTGCAGCATATCTCGATGTAGGTTGAGTTCAAAAGGCATGGTAAACCTGGAATGGAGGTGGAAATGATCAAAGGTGGCTGCGGGCAAGAGAAAAGGCGGATATCGTTGGCCCAAGATGGAAAGAGGGAAAACTCCATGTTATCTTATCTGACCTCTCAGAGTTCTCGAATTCGGACTGATGTGCCCTCCAACTTCACGGACCACTGCAATCTCGTCCCATACTGGAATCAAAGAAACACCAATACCCGATCGTTCAACATAAGTAAGCTTTTAGCGAGTGAATCCGAGCTCTTTTATTTATGTTATTTTTTGTTTCTTTTTTCCCCCATTTTTTCGGTGGCGGTTCCTCAAAGAGATGACTTTTTATTGTTAAGGAGGTACTTCGGGTCCAGGTCCTTCCATCCCCCCGGTCTTCGATCTCTCGGAAGCTGCAACTGGCGACCACGATGGAGCAAATTATCCCCACTCACCGGTTCCTGCATTGGCCTTGGCGTGTAAAAGAGACATCGTGCAAAGTGGGTTTAACTTGTCTTCCGCTTCTCCTTTCGACCCTTGCACCCCTCCATCAGTGTTATTTTTATTTCTCTATGTCAGAACAAGGATAAGCCTCTAGTCAAATCATCGAAGGTGCATGCGCACAGTCTCCTCACCGGAGAGAAGCCCCACTACGAATTTGGTCACGAAGTGGCGATATCAAACGAAGCCGGAAAAAAAAGCGCCTCACATCTAAACCATCGTTGATGATATGGCAATTTGATCCTTCGTCTATCTTCTCCAATCATGATTGCATCTCGGATGTATTCCCCCGAAAGATTCTCGTCTTGAGCTGGTGGATGTGTAAACTGACGATTCTGTCATGAGAGTGGAAATGACGAGGCTCTGTGACATATATATCTCGACCGTCCACCCTGAAAACTCGGGATGAGAAAGTGAGAAACCTCTAGAGGATGGCACCCTGAAATTGAGCCAAGGCGAAAAAAAAAATATCGGAACGAGTTCGTACAACACCACGTCCTCCGGCACCTGCCCTGCGAAGCAATGCTTTCCGAAAGGGTCGGCGACATGGAGCTCAGGGCTGGCGAGTGGTTCGGCTCTCGGTACACTTGCGTGAGCACAACTTCGGGACAAATTGGATACGGTGAATGCAGGCTGCAATGGCTCAACTGGTGGGTCACCAATAAGAGGCGTGTCTGCTGCTCACCGATTGCCCTTCCCCCTCGCTTTGAGCATGTTGGCGTAATTGCCTGGCCTGGGACTGACGCTAGCGTAATATAGACAGGCGTCTTCCATGATAAACTAGTTTCGATTTGATGGACCACCGCTTGTACTTCGTCTCCTAGGAATTGATATGAGGAGGGGTGGTGGGGTGAGAGCTTGGGAAAATGGGACCTGACTGTTGTCCAATCCGTCCTATCCAGCTAAGCCATGGGCAATTTTGCCCGGCCAGCCTGAGCAGCCCTACCCGGTCTGCTGTGGGCATCTTTCGGTAGACTGCGAAGTGCCTCACCTCTTCACAGATCATTTGATATCAATTCCCAACGGGAAAAAAATAGCAACACCACATTGCAATATCGGGAGCAAGCGTGTGGTTCGGGTTCGGATCCTGCCGTTGCCCTCGACGGTCCCGTCAACTCAATCCCATAGCCAACGGTGTGCTCCGATACTCCGTTCGATACATCTAGGTTGTGTCAATGGACGAGAAGACCGGGCAATGACACTCGAGATGTCTGTGGACTTTTAATATCTTGGTAACCTTAACCTTGTTCAAAAGTAGTCATCTGTGGGGCGGAGCTGCTGCTGCTTCTCTGGAGTGGAGCTGCCGCTGCCGAGAATGTAGCCAGACGTCGTGACTGCAGGTAGTATGTTTACGCGATATGTGGTGGGGCCGGCTACATCTGAAATTCAAACACCAAACCGAACCCTCCAGCCAGTCTCGTGTCTTCAATTAGCTACCGGACAGATTCAAACCCCGCCGAAGGAAACGCAAATGCGGGCAGAGCGTCAATGAAATGCGTCAGCTATTATCCGTTTCATGGTGACGCGAGCTCCATTCCAACTGGTGGTCGTGGACTGTATCGACGCAAATAACAATATCGTCCGGCTTCTCGGTGGAAACGAAGCGTAGCACAGCATCTGGAGGGATTGCGTTGCCTCGAAGAGGGGGGGAGGGGATCCGGCAACACAGGCCAGGCTCTGAGGTTGGTGGGAGAAATTGATGGGAAATTGACTTTCTTGCTAGGTTATTTCTTCTTTGGTTGATCCGCAGCAGCGGTGTCATGTTGCCTTGATCGTTCTTGGTCTAGTGAGGAGGGAAATGCACGGCAAAGCACAGCATAGCGCAGGATCTTGTCTGCGGATCGTCATCTTGGGCTGCCTGGTGCCAGGGTCGACATCAGAAGAGTAAATAGCTCCGGAGTGCAGGACGAAAAGACGAACATCCGTCCTCGGCTCTCTTTTTCCCATCACGCGACGAAAAATGCAGCGGGCGAATCCCTGAGCTGGGGATGCACGAGGTAAGCAAAGATGGTGGGGGGAAACATGAACAGTGACATCGCGGAAGCTTTTCCTGGCATCCGCTCTTTCAAACAATCCATGACCTTAATAGACAAATTATACTTTGCCAGTTATCGCTGTCAGCCCATTGTTGAACGGATGACAGGTGAGGTGATATTCAGGCTGCTTGGCCAGGCCTCGTTGACTTTGGGGGTCATGCTGTTACACGAGGAGGAGCAAGAGAAAACTTGGTTATATCTCCAGGTTCCATGGGTCGCGACCATCCATTCCGGGTGGGTACGAAGTAGTTTACGACGGAGGTCGTAATGATAGAGTCATCATTCCGTGATCAAGGGAAGGTGATGCGGCTCTTCCAATTTTGACTGCTAGAGTTGGGTATGAAATCCGTAGAGATGCGGGGAGAAGGTGCAGCATTCCACGATGGTAGCCTGCCCCTGCCACCCCGCTGCCCAGCTGCCCTGTTTTGCTGTTTGGCGTCTACCGGATAGTCGCATGATGACTGTACAGGTGTTAGAAGATAAGGGCGTTTGTCGAGACTTGATGCCTCTGAGACGAGCACGGCCTCTTGTCGAAAGGCGAGGAAAGAAGAAGAAAACCCGTCAGAGAAGGATCGGTGACGATCGAAGGACAAAACTCTCTCCACGCCTAAACAGCTTAGGACGGGCTCGATAATCCAAAACAGGAAGTGGGTGACTCGGAGTGGAAAGAGGAGGGAAGGAACGAAGATGCAAGATGCCTTCCAGAGGTTCCAAATCTGGGATCAAGGTTCATCATACCCGAAAGGGGGACATCCACACCTGAGCCTAGCCCCTCTTCCTGCAAGAACAAGGGTGGGATTCATGCGGATCCTTGTAAGTTCAACGCGCCCTGAGGTAGGAACGTCTTGGTCTGAGATGACATTTTCTCGTATGGGGGCATTTGCTTTTGGAGGGTTGGAGAGTTGGTCGCGGGTTCGACGTTTGATCAGTGTGATTAAGTGATTGTTCTTCTACTTTGTCGGTGGTGGTTAGGGTAATATTTGACTCGATGCCTCATTGTGCTGCAATCATCTCGACCAAGGTTACTCGTTGATACAACATTGTCCTTGATTAAAGCAACCACAGTATTGGTCAAGTCAACGGTCCGGTGTTAGTTTATAATAAGAATACGAAGTACATTTTGATGTGTCCACTTTTTCCTCCCCCATCATTCAGCATTGGTTTACCAGTTTAGTATTATGGCGTGCCCACATAGACGTGGCCTGGGTCGTTGGATCAATTAAATGCATTACCTAAGTATATTCCACAGAGTGTATATTTGCAGGGCGATGGAATTAGTTACGATGCAATATTCAAATGTAGTATTGGCATTTAGTGGATCTCTGACCACTTTGGGAATCAATCTGCGAAGACACTGCTTATGGTGGATCCGCTGGTGCCGGAAACGCGGAAACGTATGCTAGAAGGAGCTGCCGAGGAGTGGCAGGCGGGCGATGCCGCTTATCGCGGGAGGTAGTTCGGGTCCAGAACCAATGGTTTCTTTCGGCACGTTCGTGACGGGCGGCCAAGACCGCCCGCTAGCCTCGATGTCCAGGTTCTAACTGTTTTGGTTCCGCACGGTAATTTGAAATGGGGTTCGAAATCCAGGATGGGGGGGATCGTGTTGAGACGGGTCCTTTACTAGGCCGAATCTAGAGAGTTTAGTTCAATGGACTATCTACGAGCGCTATGCTGATAGGTTCCTGCCAGGACGGGTACAAACTACAAAGTAAGCTTGTCTTAACCCACTCCAAGTCTGGAAATCCATCGAACAGGATCGGTCTGAGCTGATTTCGAGCGCATTGTAAACTAATATGAAGTATGTCGGGAATATATATCTGCAACACCAACGACGTGCTTCGATCTCGGCACCTTGTCCTATGACGCAAACAGAGCATGCGTTAACTCCGCACATGGAGGAAGCCCTCCTCACAAGGCGCAGGCGGATTGGTCCTGGAAAGCGAGACAATGGTGCTGCGCTGTCTGACCACTCCCTCTCCAAATACTACCTGTCATTAACCGGCGTCAGCCAACCACGGGTTGCGAGGGAGGCGGGGGGGCCAGGCGGAGGAGGATAATACGTCGAGGACGAACTCGAGAGAGGGCTAGGAATGCGCGCAAGCCATTCTATTGATCTCCGTAGGATTGATCCCAAAATGTTTCTTCCGTCTCATCCACCCAAAGAAGTATGTGCAACGGGGCATTGCACCATTTCTAGTTTCACCCACACTTTGAAGGTGCTTGCTTGCACGTGTGTTAGGGCACTTATCATCCATGACGTACAAGGATCCGGTGATATTAACACTACTTCGTGCGTATCAATCAATGACTTCGTTTTGTAATACTCGCCGGTCGAGGTGTCCACTCTCGCAGTCTCATACTTCGTAAGATAACGGGTTCTCGCGCAGTTTTACAGATGGGTCCCTTGTCCGACCCCTTGTCAAATACCCCAGCTATTACGACAATTGCTCGGCTGCGAATACTACCTGACAATTATGACAATTAATAGGTGGCAGATCTGAACTCCTTTCAATTGTTACAAATCAGAGATCAATGATGAGACCAGGGAAGAAAAACCGCACTCCCACCCCCTCCTCTCTTCCAGGGTCCCCCTTCACCGGTGAAATACTTGAACGACTTCTGCCAAAAACCCGCCTGACGTTTGGTTTTCACCGAGTCCCCTTTTCTTCTCTTCTCTCCATTCTACCGCCCATTTCTGCATCGCCCTGTCTCCTGTCCACCCCCCCGGCGGTTGCTTAGCACCAATA
>SJVG01000555.1:0-25771 GCA_034774675.1 Scedosporium minutisporum
CCCCCGCCCGCTCTCCCGACCGGGCTTCCCTCGGCACCTCAACCTGGCGGCGAGGATGGGCTTGGTCAGTTTCCTGCTCCGCCCCCGAGAAAGGCACCTCCTGCCCCCCTCCAACTTGGCAAAGGCCAGAAACCCGGTGTCGCCGATGACGAGGAGACCGACACGGACTACGATGACATCCTGGAGGTAGACGAAATCGTTGACGAAAAGCGAGGTCGACGGAGGACAAGGGAAGAGGATGAACGTGACCGACATGTCCAGGCTCTGAAGGAAGCCGAAGCCAGAAGTCTCTCTAAGAAGAGCAAGAGCCCGAAGAGCCAGCAAACGCCTACTGTGATGCATGAGCGCGGCAAGGACTCTGCGACCATTCCCATCAGCCCAAGACACGTACCTTCTGCTCCTGCCATTCGGGAAACCGTTGTGCAATCATCTCTTGACAGTATGATGAATGGAGATCTTGGAATGCCACCTGCTTTGCTTAGTCCTGGACTTCCCTCGAGCCCACGCCCATTCGGCATGGGAGGACTGCGCACCCCCGTTCTAGGTGCCTCTCCGCCCATGTCTCCCCGCGGTATGACGCTAGCGAACGCACCGCCGCTCTCGCCCCGACCTCCCCGACAACCCATTCCGCTCCCTCCCTCCGCTCAGCTCACAACCGGACCAATGACCTCCTTGGCCACGCCGACCCCCAAGCCCTTGACGATCAACAGGATTAGCGCAGAGAACTCGCCTTCAACTCTAGAGTCCCAGCACCAAGATAGTCCTACTCACCGGACCCACATCTTCAAGGGACTCGTGACGGACGAGTACCCTGATTTGCTGATGCCGCCCAATGCCTTGCCATCGGTCGAAGTCCGTGTCGCTTCTTCGCGGATGAAGCCATCTAGAGCCAGTTTGCTCTCACTCACGCAACTTGAGGAGGACCCAGTCTTCACCCTTGCCATCGTTTCTCGTGTTGATGGCGGTGAGCTTTGGCGCGTGGAGAAGGACTCAGCATCTCTCTCCAAGCTTGATTCGCGAATGAAGCAGTGCCCTGCCTTCAAAGCCAGGACGCCCGATCGCTCTCTCTTTAGCGGACATTCTCCCGCCAAACTTGACGCCAGGAGGATTGCGCTCGATCACTACTTGGACGAACTGATGAACTCCCCTCTCGATCATGATACTGCCGTAGAGCTGTGCAAGTATCTCTCCACCAACACACTGCCACCAAACTCGGAAGAGACCGTTGGTGTCAGGAAGAAGGTTGTTGCCGCTTCCACCCGAAAGGGAGCCGGAGGCCGCCCACTAATCAGCGGGTATCTCACCAAACGTGGAAAGAACTTTGGCGGGTGGAAGGCGCGTTACTTCGTCCTTGAAGGTCCGCTTCTCAAATATTACGAGACTCCGGGCGGGGCCCATCTTGGCACCATCAAGCTGCAGAATGCTCAAATTGGCAAGCAGTCCCAACACCAGGACAACCAGTCCCCGGCTCGCGGACCGAACCCGGAGGAAATGGACAACCAATACCGCCATGCTTTTTTGATCCTGGAGCCCAAAAAGAAGGATACTAGTAGCCATGTCAAGCACGTCTTGTGCGCAGAAAGCGATATGGAGCGAGACCAGTGGGTCGAGACGCTTCTCAAGTGGATCGACTACCGAGACCCTGACGATGACGATCAGCCCCAGCAGAAGCGAGGCCAACCCGAACGTCGGGGCTCGAATGACAACGCCGGTAAATCGTCCAAGGGTCAGCCGAGGAAGAAGCGCGAGCAGGGGAAGTCGCAGCATCAGCCGTCCAGCTCAGAGACGCTCATCGGCGTGAGCTATGACTCGACAACGGCGGGTGACACCCCTCAAGGTATTCCGCGTGGCCGAAACGGTGGTGGAACCTCTGAGCGGCCCAGGACCGCGGGTGGAGAGCGTCCAAAGACTGGATCTGGCTTCGGTGGAAACGCCTACGACGGCGAAGTCCAAATCCCCATAATCTCCGCGCCCCGGGACCCCCAAGTCATCTCCGATTCCTCATCGTGGGGTGCCAAGATGGGACTTGCTACTCCCGGTCTCGCACCGCCGAGTTACGAAGAAAAGAAGCAGCGGAAGCGCAGCTTCTTCGGCTTCGGCCCCAAGACAAGATCCTCATCTGACGGTCAAGACTCGCTCTTTGACGGGGCTAGCTCTTCTACTCCGCCCGACTATAAGGGCCCGGTTCGCCAAGTTTTCGGAGCCCCTCTGGCTGAGGCGGTCCGCTTCAACGCGCCGGTCGATGTCAACGTTCCTCTGCCTGCTGTGGTATACCGATGCATCCAGTACCTCGATTCTAGGAATGCTGTCTTTGAGGAGGGCATTTTCCGGCTCAGTGGATCCAACGTCGTCATCAAGCAACTCCGAGAACGCTTCAACATTGAGAGCGACGTGGATCTCGTTAATGATCGCACTTACTATGATATTCATGCGGTTGCTTCTCTTCTCAAGCTCTACCTTCGCGAGTTGCCGACGACGATACTCACCCGCGATCTCCACCTCGAATTCCTTGCTGTGACCGAATTGTCCAACCTGAAGGAGAAGGTTGCTGCTTTGAGCGAGCTTGTTGTGCGACTTCCTCAAGCCAACGCGACGCTGTTGAAGTACTTGATTGCATTTTTGATCAAGATTATCAATAACGCGGACGTGAATAAGATGACGGTGAGGAATGTCGGCATTGTTTTCTCGCCTACTCTTAACATCCCAGCACCCGTCTTTGCTATGTTCTTACAGAACTACGAGGGTGTTTTCGGCATAGACCCGGAGGAATACGAGTTGCCCTCGCCTACCTCAGAGTCCGATTCTCAGTCGCAAGGACCTGGTCGCCCATCGTTTGAACCACAACCGCGCCCTTCGACCTCTCAAGGCAGCAACGCGTCACCTCATCGGCAGAGACTCATGCAAAATGTCATGGACGCTCCCAGGGCGTCTCCCACCCCACCTCTCCTCATGAATCTCAACGAGGCACGCGGATCACCTACGCCGCCACCGTCTTTCCCAATGGGCGGTCGGCAGACTAATTACGAGCCGCAGTACTTGGCCCAGCAACAGCAGCAAACTTCGGGGTCGAGTCTGCGACCAGCTTATGAGAGCGGTTTCAATGCGCCCTCGGGATTCGATCCTACGGCCTTTTATAACCCACCAAGGAGTGCCAACCCTGGATATGATAGACCGATCTTTGAGGGAGACTATAGCAAGCGCCGAGAGAGTGCGATCTTTGGAGCTGGTGCCATTCCGAATCTTACGCCTCAACCTTCCAAGAGCCGCCTCCGCGAAGAAACACTATACTAATTATACGCAAAAATCGGCATGCTTTCTTTCTGTTTCGCTTGCACACGAGAATTTTATTTCTTTCTTTCTTTTTCTTTCCTTCCACTATATACCGGACCATTGGTTATCTTGGTTTCGTTGTTGCTTTTATCTCGTCATTGCTTCATGATACCACATTTTTTCTTCGGAATTTCTTTGGCGCATCCGCATGATGCTCGTTTATTTTTTTTTTTTACAGCGACCGGCGCGCATTCCAAACCATTTGCTGCCACCGCCAGACTGCGAACTTTTATTACGAATGTGCACCCCTGGGAAGGCGATACTTCCCATATCTCCAGCCTCATCTCAGAGGCTGGACCGAGACACGACCAGCAATGATGATGACGACTCCCCATATGCGGATATCTAGGATACTTAAAGCAGGGTGTCCGGATTGGGCCGTGGAACACATTGCTGGTCCCTGATGGAGATGGCACTGTACATTATGTCTTTTTGGATTCTTGGAATTTTTTCGTTTTCGCTTTTGCCTACTTTTGGAGACCGGAGGGTTGCGGATCAACCGTCTGGGGTAGGCAATCACCAGTTTTGAGCGATTCTTTTCCCCTTTCGCAATTTGTCTATGCTCTCGTTTTTGGGCGTGATAAGAGGTGTTAAACTTTGATATCATATCAAACATTTTGGTTTTGTTTTGTTTTTCTTTTGCGCAGACGAGGGAGTTGGCGACAGAGGATTTGATCTCTGTAAGGCGTCGTGGGAGTTGGATATGTAGCCGTGTGGCTTCTTTTTTCTCTTGTGTGTATATACCCTGGGCCTGGACAGGGCGTCTCTATCTCTTGATCCGTAATGAATAACATCTTGCCATGACTACATCTTGGAGAGCAAATTAAATACGTGTGAGCTGCTAGTTCACAATCCTGTTGTTCGAATTGTTCGTTTGCGTCATGATCCATCATCCTTGTCTCGTATCCAAGATTTGATACGAGGCATGATTACGTAACTCGAAGATTCCAGGCACAGTCAAATCTTGCTGGGTTTGAGACTGCGTCATATCAATTTTGCATCGAACAATGTCGGCGATCGGCCCTTCCCTTCCCGTTTCTCCGACACGTCCGCCTCACATGCGAACTGTGAACGAAGGCATAAGAAAAAGCATCGGCCCACAGCATCCCGTCCCTCCGCGGTTCTTGAAGAATCGAATACCGAATCTACGTCTTGTAAATTATCATCATTAATTTTTTCGGCGTTTTCATTTTCGGGGTTAGCTAGCTGTACTGTGCTTTTCAAGCACTAGTATCACACACCTTCAGCCTTCCATTACTTCTGCAAAAAGGAAAAGGAAAAAGAGGGAAAAAAGAAAAGAGAGAGAGAGAAAAGACCGTTATGGAGCTGGCATCCCGGGGGTCGGGGGCCAGTCCCCGTGCGGTGGGGGCATCATCGGCGGCGTCGTCGCCGGCCCAGGGCGGATCGACCTCGAGCGGACGATTCGGGGACACATCGGCGCAGAGCGACTCCGTCGACACGCCACCGCGGATGGGAGGGCACACCATTACTGTGTCGGCTCCGGTAGGGCCGGCGGCGGGGACGGTCTCGCAACAGCAGCAGCCGCAGCAACAGTCACAACAACAGAGACCCTCGACGGGGGAAGTCGGGGCGCACACCGACGAAGCAAAGCGGCCGAGGGCATGCGAGGCGTGTCGGGGTCTCAAGGTGCGGTGCGAGATGGTGGAGGACGGGCCGTGTCGGCGGTGCATGAAGGCGGGGAGGAGATGCGTCGTCACGGCTCGGACGCGCACGGGGGAGAGGCAGAAGAAGACGGATACGAGGGTTGCCGAGCTCGAGAAGAAGATTGATGCATTGACGGCGACGTTGCAGGCTAGGGCGGGGCCGGAGAACCAACAACAGCAGCAAGCGCCGATGTACGGGGGTGTGGTGGCGTCTACGAATGGTAGCAGCCATGGTGTTGGCGCGGCTGTCGGGCAGAATGCATCGGGCCCGATGCATGCGGCTTCGTCTGCGGTTAGCGAGACGGCAACGGTGCGGACCCGGCCGCGGGATTGGGGGGCCGCGCTCGGGCTGTCGGAGAATACGGGGCCAGCGGGCGTTGGCACTTACCAACCATATGCGGCTGTTGCTGGACAAAAGAGGAAAATCGAGGACATTCTGGGCCAAGGAATTCAGAGCTCGCCGCAGAAGAAGTCTCCCGCGTCTAAAAATGCCAGCCTCGGAGCGGATTACGTCGATATCGTGGAGAGGGGGGTCATCACGCTAGATATTGCGGACGAACTCCTCGCTCGGTACAACGACGAGATGATTTTGCATCTTCCAGGCGTCATCTTCCCCCCGTCCATGAAGGCCAACGATCTCCGACAAGAGAAGCCGTTGCTGTTCTTGGCGGTCATGGCGGCCGCGGCCGCGGCGCGGGCAAGTCTGCAGCGAACGCTCGTCAAGGAACTCATGGAAATCTTTGGCCAGAAAGTCATCTGCAACGGCGAGAAGAGCCTCGAGATCGTCCAGGCTCTCCTCGTATCCGTGATGTGGTACTTCCCGCCCGAGAGTTTCGAAGAGCTGAAATTCTACCAGCTGGCCCACATCGCAACGGTCATGGCCCTAGACCTGGGCCTCGGTCGCAGCAACATGACAAAGCGTAAAAACGCATCACAGCAGCAGCAGCAGCAGCAACAGCAACAGCAGCACTCTATGCACACGCTAGGCTTCTACACGTTCCGCCCTGGAAAGGACGATCCCGAGAGTCTCGAGTGCAGACGCGCCTGGCTCACGTGCTACTATCTATCGTCGAACACGGCCATGGGGCTCCGGCGCCCGTTCCTGCTTCGGTGGAACTCGTTCATGGAGGAGAGCCTCAGGTTGTTGGAGATGTCGCCCGAGGCCGCGCCGACGGATAAGTATCTGTGTTACTTGCTGCGCGCGAATAAGCTTGGGGAGGACGTGTCGGTGCGGTTTTCGCTTGATGATCCGGCTTTGACGTCGACTTTGGAGGATTTTGGGACGCAGTTGGCTCTGAGGGGGTTTGAGGTGGAACTCGAAAGGCTTAGGCGGGCCATACCCAAGGAGCTCATGCGACGTATGTTATTTCTTCTTCTTGCCGTTCTATGCAAAATGCTAACATGCAGTCATAGCCACCATGTTAATCAGCATCGAATACATCAACATCTACATGCACGAAAGCTGCCTCCAAGCCCCCAACGCCGACTCATTCAAATCGTGCATTGCAACAACAGCCCTCGACGACGACATGGTCAACCCCCGATCCATGGGCCGCGCCCAAATCGACGCCCTCCTCGTGTGCATCGCCGCCGTCACGGCCACGTTCGACAAGTTCCTCGCCATGGACGTATCCAGCATCCGGTGCCTCCCCGTGTTCAACTTCGTGCGCGTCGCCTACGCCCTCGTCATCCTCATCAAGGTGAACATCGCCGTCACGGCGCCCGGGTCGGTGCTCGCCAGCGTGGTTACGGATAGTCTCAAGGCCGAGTACTACCTCGACGCGCTGCTGGCCAAGTTCCTCGAGGCGTCGGCAGAGGATAAGTGTCGGCCGGCGGGGAAGTTCTTGCTGGTTCTTGCTATGCTTAAGGGGTGGTTTACGAATAAGGCGGCGATTACGACGAGGAAGAATAGCATGGCCAACAAGGGTGGAAATGATCCGGGCCCGGGATTTCAGCAGCAGCAGAATAATAACAACAACAGCAGACCCGGCCAGCCTGACATGTCTACTACTACACCTGCATCAACGGTATCAGGGCCCGCGGGAGATGCAGGCTCTCGACCATCTGGAGCCGACGTATCCCCGCCTATGGGACAGGGTCATCAAGCTTACAGGCAACATCAACAGCAGCCGACACAACCCACCATAGCAAATTACCCAACAGCAGCTACGGCAAACACACCATTACAATTACTATCAGAAGTGGCAACAGGTGATTCGAATCCAGGACGTCGATCCTCAAACATGGTGTGGCCCAATAGGGGCGCCGCCCAAGGATATAATATGTACGACGACGGAAGAGGGTCATCCCTCGATATGCAGGGGCAGCAATATTCCTGGCCGGCCTCTTCTTTGGGCTTGGAGATGGACTTTGACAGTCTCCCCGAGGGACTGGACTGGGAGGGCCTGGCGATGAATCTCGGAATGGGCCTCCCACTCAACTCCGAAGACGGGTTGCTGAATGTGGCGGCCATGACGACGGAGCCGTTGCTCCTAGCAGGTGTAGGCGCGGGAGACCGTGCAAGGGTGGTCGGAGGCGTACAGGCGGGAATGGGTGCGGGCGTTTGGAATCAGATCTACCAGAGCCAAGGCTAAAAGCTCTCTCTCACACTCTCTCTACTCTTCTTTTCTGTTTGGCACTAGGTTGATTTTTGATCTCATATCATCGTCATGTATAATAGCATATAGTTTAGGGTGGGTGGGCAGAAAAAAGGTCAGGCTCGATATGAGAAATGAACAACAAAGAGGGGGGCGCCTCATCGTGGAGCTAAAAAGGGAGAAAGGGTCCGGAACATTAGGAAAAGCATCCATCAACCATCCGAAGTGTACTAGTATAGTTGTCGCGTGCGTGCGTTGCTCCAACTGCCCTCAATCACAAAGAGTTGCATACTGCATGAGCATAAGCATGAGCATGAGGGATGGCAGATGGGAGATGGGCCGATGTACGACGTAGCGAGGGAGGCGGGGCTAAGATAGCGCGCATCCTTTGCATATAAACTGAAATTTAATTTTTCGGCCTAAGGTTGGTAGAAGTAAGCTCCAGTCCGGGGAAGGGAAGGATGGAGGTGGGTCTAACTCTGTCAAGGAAAGTGGTAGTGAGATCTCAGACATCCGACATGCTCAGAGTCTGGGGTAATGATGCTAAAAGGGAAGCAATGGCAAAAAGTGGAGCCCACCAAGTGGCAGTGTGGGCACCAAGCTTCGTTTATCATCTGTGCTTAAAAGCTGGGGTTGGGGGGATTCGAGCTTGGGAATTTCTTCAGGTGCAAGGGATTGAATGTAACTGGACACTTCCTCGGATCTAGAGTACCACTTTGGACCCCACAGGAAGGGGGGTGTCAATCTTGCTAGTGTCTCTCTGTGCCGAGCGCGAGTGGGCGATAGTTCATCTCAAGGGATCTAGCTTCAGGGCGGGGAACTCTCTTTGCTTGGGCAAATCATGAAGCGGGGCTACCGTGATGGCTCGAAGGAAGAGCAAGAATGGGGGAGAAATGAGGAAGAGGGGGGAAGGACCATCCATCAGTCTTGGGCTTCGACTGGACAACAATGAACGAATGGAAGCCACCACTCAATCAACCGAGTCAGCGGCGCAGGGATGACGGAGTCGTGCCATCTACGAGTACCTTTGTCGTTGATTGCCCTTCGGACGATGACTTGCAGAAGCGATTCGGGAAGATGATTGTCGATGCTTCTCGAATTGGATGATGGACTTTGTGACATGCGATGGAATAATATACTCGCCGAGTCTGATGGCATTTTGGGCTACGACCGCTTCGTGCTTCATCGGTGATCGAGGGGACGTGCACAACAGGACCCCTTTTTCCTTGTGACAGGGAACACCATGGTTTCCATCGGCGTTGCACGTGCAAAACAAGGACACCTTGAAGCTTTGTCGCGGGGCTGGCCGTGGCATGCACGCTTTCGACCTGACCTTGGTGCTAGAGTGGAGTCGGAGCTTGGACAATTGTACCTTAGTATTGAAGCTAAGAAGTGTGCGTTGCACCTGCTCCAGAGACGCCGGTCACGCCGTTGCAATGGTGGGTTGATGGAGGAGATACCAACAATAGCCAACGTCATTAACGTAAGTGGTAAGTGACGATCTTCCACGCCCAACACCCACGCACATGCACATGCACACGCTTGCTCTTCCGGCAACGACGAAGTACTCTGCCCCAATCGAGGAGTGAGATCTGGCTGGATTCTTGTTCTACACAAATTGCATAATAGATTACAGACTTGCGCTATTTCATTATGGTTAAGACCGGCGGAAGGAACGGATAGCCATCGGGATAATTGGAAGGGACAGTCGTTGGCACGGCAAGTGACGTAATCGGTCCAGAAAATGGACGATTTGGCTCGACGCCGTCTAATATTGAACACCACAAAGAACTTCGCCAGGGCTCGACAAGGGAACTACTGAATACAGTTAAATTAGGTTTCAAGCTACTGCCCAATCACGAGGTTGGCAATAGGGATATTTATCAGAGGCAAAATGTTCACCACCTGCATCCAATCACTGATCCTTTGGGCGTGCATCAAGGTGGGGTTGGTGCATTTCTGAACCAAGTCCAAAGCACGAGGTCTCCCAACAGGCGCACCCGAAGCAACAAGCAACTCTACTTTACTTCTAGAGGCGTTATAATAGAGTCGCGCGAACGAGGGGCGTTAGGGCAAATGTGGTAGTTGTAAGCCGTGCAGAAGTCAAGTGTGCCATGTGTGGTCAACTCCAAACCTTCTCACCCTCCATCATCGCTTTCACAAAAGGGCGTTTCTTCGCTAGTTTGCAGGATCGCCCATAGCTTTGCCCAACCCGCGAGGCCAATCGTTTTGGTCCTTTCTAGGACGCAGCTAGCGACTGCTGCGTACGAAGTTGTTGTTGTCTGGCTCACACCCACTTCGCCACTTCCGGGGACCTAAAAGAGCCAAGATATCTACTAGTATTAGAGGATGCAGGAGGTGAGTACATGACGAGATGTCAGTAACTTTCCTGGTGCTGCCTGGCTCCGCGACGGATTCAATGAGCAGCAGCCCTGTTCCCATTTTGGGAGGGTTGCTGGCTGCATGCAGCAAAGTCTGCGACATGTACTTTGGTTGAGCTGCTGGACTCCTGCTACTGCTGCTTCTCCCCACGGCGCGTCCTGCGTTCTAGGTCTGAAGCTGTTTGTCGGCTCCGCCCCCCTGCCTAGATGCCTCAATACTCAACCCTCCTCCATGGTCACGGCAAGATTGCCAAGATTTATTTCCTACAGTGATGAGGGAGAGATCGTCGATGTAGGGTGAAGGTATTAGCACCCCCTGCTCTGACTCCCGGTACCTCTCTTTTGTTCATCAACCGTTGCGAGAAACTGTTGGGCTAGGCCATTGATGCGTTTCGTAATATCTGACAGCTTGCTTTTTGCGACCGGTTGCCAGCTATCAGTCAATATTTACGTTTCCGGCGGTGAAAGCTGGCTAAGCACCTGCTGTCCCCTTTGGAGACAAAAGGCTTATCTAGCTGCCTTGCGTGCATCCATATCCCCCAATTGATGCTCCAGACCCTGGTGGGGCCAATTCAATTTGTCAATGGTTAGTCTGCGAAGGAGTTGCCTCGCTTTCTGGTGTCGAGTCTTTGAAAAAGCTTGTGAAAGGACGGCGGGGTAGAGGGGGACCTTTCCGTAGTCGCCGACAAGTGCTGACAATTCCACATGGCCAGGTCGGAGTCCTTTGATTCAATTGTTGTCATTGATCCCCACTACGAAGGCTTCGTAAGGCACTAACCCCATGAGTGACAAGGACAATGGAGCCAGCCGTACAATTGTACTCCGTAAAATGAGGAGTAATGCAATCCCAAGCCAGAGCGCCCAACACACACAAGGGAAGGAAGGGGGGAAGGAAGACTCGCCAGACTCGCCAGATACGCGCTACCTCCCATTGCTTCGTATGCAAGACTGGATCGACGATGCAATTGTTACGGCACGCGTACGGACATACTAGTAGTTGCAGGGCGCATTGGTGCCTTTCGTGGTGCTACGTACTTCGTACACGAGAAAGAGGGAGGGAGGAAGCAACCATCCTTCCGCAAGTAGAGCGATGTGATGGACTTGGGATTTTCATGAGGAACGAACGACCCTGGGTGAACCTGGGTAAGCTAGCACGAGCCAGGCCAAGAAGTCGAGACTATGACATCTTGTCTGTGGGTTGGAATCTTCCAGCTGGATCCCCATTTCCCTGAAGTAGGGCACTCGGGGGTGTGGAAAGAGCCCTGATTCGCCAGACACCGGCATTTGAGCAATCTTTAGCCCCCATTTCACTGGCTCCAGGTACCTTGGTATGGTGGGCACCTGCTGCATTCCCCCCGCTTGGTACAGCCCATGTACCCTGCAGCTGCAGCACGGTCAAGCTGCATAGCAGGTACATGGGGGAGGGTACGGTGAGGTACGACGAGTCGCTGCCCAGGTCTCCTCCTCCACCCCCCGGTCCGGTCATCGCTTTTCTGGTTCTCCTTCTTCATAGCTCTTTCAACCTGGTCCAGATATCAAATCACTTTTATCGCCCCTTCCGTCTTCCATTAATAAAGCTACACTCTCGAGTAGTTCTTAACATTTGGACTTTCCCCCATCTCGTCTCCCTCCTTCAACATTTCTTATTTATCCCCCTCCCAAGACTCTCCTTAACACTTAACGACGACTGACCACTCCCCCTGCCACTCACAAAAGATCCAAGCAATCTAGCGAATTTCCAAAACCCTCCTTTGGACAAATATCGGCCAATATCAGCATCGGCTTGATTTCGAGCGGGATCGCCCCGTTTTGCAGCTGGGCCCTTTAACGATCGCACAACCTGCAATCTTCAACCGTGTCCTGGTTCGGATCGACGGCTTCTCACGTACGATTCGCTCACCGGCACTTCTTTTCCTAGTTTCCGGAAGGCCTGAGGATCGCGATATCTGGAGCTTTCCCGTCGCACAACCAGCTTCGCCACGTCACGGACCTGGTACTGGCAGCCGGCACTCGAGTTTCAAAATAACAGACGATTCCCCTCTTTTGATCGAATCGCTAGTGCCGCTTTGCTATTTGTCTGTGTCGATAAAGCTTTCCCCAGGCCTGTTGCTATTTGGACTATTCCCTGGCCCCCTTCCCCTTTTGCCCTACCCTACCCTACCCTACATTGCTTATTCCCTGCTGCGGCAGTCTTGGAACATCAATCTGAAGACAAGCGGAGCCGGATCCGGTACGGAACAACCTTAGTGCTCCTGCCCCACTACACATTCCCCTCCTTCAGCACCTTGAGCCACCAAGACCATTGAGGCCACACTGACGAGACCCCACCACACCCCTCCTTGGATTATACCCCCGAGATACAACCTACTTCGTACATTGAAAGACTCCCGTTTCACGCGCCCTCCTTCTCGAACCACCCTCGACCTACTTCTATTGAAACATCGGCCCACCTCAACTGATCTCGCTATTCTTCACGAAAACTCTCCAACCCGATCCCTATCCGACTGCGGCCCCATCGCTGCCTCACTGTATTGCTAGTTGCTAGCCTCTAAATATTTAAATTACCCGGAAGTTCCCCAAACAGCAAATTCCCCTTCCCTTTCACCATGACCAACAACATTAGCAACAACAACACCGCCACCACCAACAACAACGACGAAATCAACAACATGAACCGAACTCGCAGGGGCTCTGTCGGCAACGCCGTCTTTAGCAACCTCTTCCAGCGAAGCTCTTCGACTTCGACTGGTTCAGCCAGCGTCTTACCTCCGGCAGCACTGAACATCAACGACGCTGCTCAGCGGCGGCGCCTATCTGTCTCCACCCTCGGCATCCATGGCACATCGCCCACTTCCAGCAACGCACCCTACCACTTCCGCAGGGCCAGCACATCCACCAACTCTAACCACTCCGAGGCCATCGACGAGTGCGCAGTCGAGGAGGATGACATGATCTACTCCTCCAGTGCAAAGACTGCCCCCTCCAGCCCCTTTCGACGTATGAGTATGGGAGGCCCCCCAGGACGTAGTTTCCGCAACGGAAGCATTGGTACAGGTAAGACCAGATCTGCCATACCTCGCACACGCGGTACATCTCTCCCCAGATCAAACCCCCCCTCTCCTTTCCACATCTTCACCAACCCCTCCTACCTGCGACTAGGTCACAAGGACACCCGAAATCATGCACACTCGGTTTCTTTTTTTCAAGCGTTGCCGGCCCATCCCGGCGCATTTCCGAGGAGATGTTGTGCATATGCCTCGTGTGAATGTACCGCATGTTCTGTTCCTAGCGCCTTTCGTCTTTTCCCGTTTTACAATCACTCATCCCATTGTTATTTTCATTCTTAAAAGTAACCTAGTGACTAACATGTACGCCTCCAAATCTAGACCAAAACACTTTCAGCTGGTCTGAGCAACTCCGGACCCGAGCCGAAAGCTCAGTTTCCGGCCAACGGCCTTCATTCTCTTTCGGGAGCAGCTTTAGCACCTCTCCCCCTCGTGCCAACTTCGTTCCCTCTCCTGTGGAGCGTGCCCCGCCTGTTGTCGAGATGCAGGCGCCTCCTGCCCAGGCAGCAGCCGTCAAGCCCAAGCAGCCGGAGAGGCGAAAGCCAGATCCCTTCCAGGAGCGTATCTTGAAGGGCGACTTCTACATGGACTAAACGAGTCCTTGACCCTCTGTAATGAATTCTCATGCAAAGGGGGCGCCCCGACAATGAGGACACCACCCTAAATCACCCCTTCGCTTCCAAAATCATCTCCATTTTCCTCCACCTTTTCTTCCGGGCCCTTACTTCGTTGGGACCGCCTCGCAATCTCCCAAAACGGGATCGCACCTTATCCACCGACGCCGAATGCCTATGTTTTAACAACTTATGTATCACTTACGAAGCACATTCACATTTACACCACTATTTATTTCGCTGGCCTTCGGCGCCACACCATCTAACGGATTGGGTCGAAAACATGACACACCCACTCCTTACAGCAATGCGGACAGTCATTTTATTTACTTGTCTCGGCTGGGGAGCCAACGAAGGAGGGGGGTACGGATCCGGCTAAGGAGTATGCTTAGTGCTGTAGTGTGGCGAGCCATGGAGAGCAGGTAACAGTAAGGTGTTGTGTTGTGATGAACAGCCACCCTTTGTTATTTAGCTGCCTCGAGATGGCACCATCCCCAGTGGGGAAGGGCACTTCGAGCCTGATCTAAGCATGACTTTGGCACGGTATGGAGATTGGACGCAGTTTACACGAGTCGCTGCTGAGCAGCGCTTCCAATGCCGGGACACGATATATTGATGAGCATCGATTTAGCGGCTATGAATGCAGGAGTTATTGATTTGGTTTGGACTTCTAGCTACTATGCTACCATGGGAAATTGGCGGGTTTATACTTAGGACTTGGAACTGATGCATCTTGTCTTTTTGATGGACGCGGCATGTGGGGAGGGGTGTGTCTGAATGCAGGTTTTATTTGCATGCCTCCACTTCCATTGAGGATCCCCGCAAGAGTGGCACCATTCCGTTGCACGGCGGGAAAGAGAGGGGAATGTGAGACGGCAACAGATCTCTCATACCGTGGAAGGCGTTTGCAGACTGGAATTATAGATACGGGAGGCTGCGGAACATTTATGTATCGGTTTATGATTGTTACCGGAGTTTTTATTCCTTTTTTCCTACTCTTTTTCTCCGATATTAGATGATGTACGGATATGGATGATGTGTAAATGACGGCTCGGGACGGGACAATGACACCAAGGGCCGCAAGAATAGTCTCTTTACCACAGAATGGAACAACTATCATCTTATCATCAGTTTATATATGTTACGTGCCGTCAGACGACGTGACTTGGACAGCGCTGTGCTAGATTTGACCAGGATTAAAAGATGAAGACTGTATTCGAAAGTCTATGCTAGATGAAGAAACAGAATCCCAGGCACACCTAAACACCAACCAATGCACTCAAAGGGGGAATCCCCCTCCTGTGTTCGTTTACCTCGCTCGGCATCCAAGTCTTACACACCAGATGTCGTAACTAGGTAAAGTAGCGCAAAAAGAAAAACAAGATTCAGGACAGAACGCCAGAATCATTTGCTGGGGACTGTTTGGTTTTATATCGGGGGCTCAGGAGCCCGATATTGGTACAACCGTCGTTATAATAGTAACTTTTATAGACCTTAAATTGCGAGAATCTGGTCATGAATGTTAGTGGCTGTGTGTGCGTGTATGTGTGAAAGGGTAACGGGAGCAGTATGTTCTATCTTACCTGCTTCAACGCCGCTGCATCCAACATGGCAGCGCGTTTAGCTGCCACGCGGCGGGCATGATGGATATGGCGGCCCTTCGACAGACCGGTGGGAGTTGACGTGCCAGAGGCAGAGGGGGTATTGACAAGGGTGGTAGAAGCGGAAGATTCGATGTAGGTAGGGGTGGGGGCTTGTGTGGTACCGGGGTCGGCGGACTCGGATTTGGAGGATTTGCTCTTCTTTTCCTTCTTTTCCTTTTTCTCTTTTGATTCCTTCTTGGTCTTCTTTTCCTTCTTACTCTTCGTAGGCGCTTCCTCCTTGTCATCAGGAATTGAGGATTCGGATGGCTCGTCGGCGTCCGCGACGCTCAGTTCCTCGGCACCCTTTGACTTCGACCTGCTCTTCTTCTTATCCTTATTTTTCTTCTTCTTCTTTCCGCCATCGACGCCCGAAGAAGAATCGGCTTCGTCTTGTGTCATCGAGGCAGATCGGTCCTTCTTCGACTTCTTCTTAGACTTCTTTCCGGTATCGGTATCATCGGGGGTATTCGCTTCGGTTGACACTTCGGTACTTAGTTCCGCGTCGGATCCTTGCCTCTCTTTGCGCTTCCTCTTTTTCTCCTCCTTTCGCATTTTCCTCTCCGCGCGCGACTCGTCGTCTTTCCTGCGCTTCTTTCGCGGCGCCTCCTCGTCCATCTCCTCGTCCGGTTCGTCCTCCGCTTTCCTCTTCCCAATGTTCGCCATAGTCTCCGCACCAGAATCACCGCTCGTCTCGACAACAGTTTCGGTAGCTGACACCACAGAAACAGACGTCTCGATCATATCCAACCCCTCCTGGATGAGGTAACCACCCCTCACGAACGTGATCCCACCAACCCTCTGCCCAAGATACACCAGCGCCTTCTTCCTCTCCCTCTCCCGCTTCTCCTCCTCCGTCTCCACCTTTCCGTTTAGCCTCGCGAAAATATCCTTGACCTCATCGATGCCCGCAATGTCGTTCTCCCCGTTTCCCCCACCCGCTCGGTAACCCAATCCGCCGGCGTCATCTTTCATCAACACGCGGATATACGAGGCATTGGCGGCGCTGTGGTGAACCGCGTGTGCGGCGTCGACGGCGCCAAGGTACGATCCGGGGGTCCAGCCGTGGGAGCGGAGGATGCGCTGGCCGAAAGTGGTGGTGTCCTTGAGCCAGCGGTGGTTGTTGGGGTCTTTCGAGATGCGGCTGCGAGGAAATAGTTAGCTTTCGAGGCGAGGGGGAAAAGGCTGTGATTCAGGAATTGTGGAAAGGATCTTACCCTTTTGCCATCTTGAAGGACGTGCCTGTATGAGCACGTAGGACTTGATCTAGGGGACGATGGCTTGCCAAGACCCTTTGGGAGATATGGAAATGAGCGATTGATTTGACCTGGCACAAAATTGAGGTCGGTGGGAAAAAATAGCCCAAAAATTTTTGGTGGGGTTGGTTTGGCCTGGCAACTTTCATTGGTACAACACTTTGCCGAGGTATAGCCGTCAGCTGTTTTCAACTGCTCACCTTGACTCACCTTCACCTCACCGAGAACTTCATCTGAGTCCAACCCCAACCGTTACCTGAGAGTATAAGTGGTCACTGTGGTCCTGAAATAAAGACTCTATCCTTTGAAAATATTCATTTTTTATCAGTGAATTTGGCTTCTCTTTGATGCTAAGATACTCTAAATCTCTAATCTATCTACCCAGGAACCAATTGATGTAATTTAACAAAACTTCACCCAAGAGATAGATGGGGAAACTCTGATTTTCAGTGACATTCCCATCTTTCTATCTAACATTAGATCTACTCTACATCCCTCATTTGAGGAACACTTAATGCTGGAAATATCCATCTTATAAAGCCTTAATGAAGCTGGATACTATGGTCCTTCCTTCTTGTTGTGGTCATGAAATTGTTGTGGGTGCTTGGTATCGGAGACACTTCTATTACCACTTCGTGTAAGTAGACTCCGACTTCATTCTTAAGCTTCATTCAGGTTTGAGCTACAATAAAGGTTCAACTCACGATAGTATGGCTGTAGACGAAGCACATATCTTCAAATGGCAGCTTCTTCCAAGAGGAAAGAGGAAGAAACTTTTCTTCCTCTTTCATACCTCCAATTTCCTGATCACACCCAACACTAGGTGGGATAGTGATCATCGACAAACATCATCCATCGGTTGAAACGGGTCGAAACACTCCCTCGAGTCAAGTTTCAATCAATTATGCGTATTTATTCTCGTCGCTTGCTTCAGAGTCGAGCCAGACTTTCTGGAATCAAGAAAAGGGACATGAGTAAACGCAAGGTAAGTCCATTCCCTGCAGTATTGGGCTCCCTCCTGGACCTGCTTCTGATTGCTTATATCCGCAGAGATCGAAGCGTTTCTGTGAGAGCAAACGCCGCGAGGGTCGTGATGGCAAGGCTAAGCCTTCGCTTGAAGGCCCAAAGCAGCCGGCCCCCAAGCGGGCTGGTCCGATTGCCCAGCAGCCTGACCTACACCAAGATGGTCTGCCTCCTCACCAAGCTGAGAATGCCCAGCGTGCCGACAACATGGAGCATGGCGAGAACGTTGAGCATGCCCAAAACCCTGAGGAGATGGATCGCAATCATGGCGAGGACAGGTACGTCTGACGAGAAGTGAAGGTTCCGTTTCGGGATATCGTACTAACAGTTAGCAGAGAAGCTCTCTGGAATGACTGTGCTACTGCCGACCTCACGCTCGCCAGTAGAGGATTTTACTGGTCGGTTCATCAGAGGATTATTGCTGTCGAGGCTCCCCGTTTCTACCAACTCATCACGACAATGGCGAACGTAAGTATATCAAGACATGTAACTCCGATCAGAAGCTGATACCACCATTCGATTAGGGCGGCCGCATTGTTGACCTATCTGCCTGGCAGCCGCAGGTCCTGGGCGAGCTTTTGAGATTTCTTTACGTCCATGGTAAGTCACATTTTCCGCACATACTTACTATCCGAATCCATATTCCCGAGTACTGTGGCTAATCATTCTGTGACGGTGGTAGACTATGTAGTGGTAGACGGATACCCGCCCGAGCCCTCGAATCTCCGATGCGTCCCTTTTCACGTCCACATGGTTTGCCAGGGATGGACGTTGAACTTCCCGAGAGATACCCTGAGAGATCTAATTGTTGAGAAGATCAACCAGAGCGCACGTGAGTTCAAGGCGGCCCTGGATGATCGATTGGGCCAATGCCGTCTCATTCTCCCCGGATATCTTCCCATTTCCGACTCTCTCTATGAGGCTATCTTCTTCCTGTACAGCCAGACAGAAATCAACCTCATCCGAAAGATGTTGCCCGTCCGAGCGGCCCTTTGCCGCCTCGTCGACATCGCCCTGCCGTGGCTGCTCGAGCAGCCTGGATTCTCGGGCGTTTTCAATTCTCGTTGGGTCCGGGGACCCGTCGGTTTCGCTTGGCAACGCGACCATTACATCTTCGGCAGGATCGGATGCTTGTTCCCTAGCTGGAGGGAACCCACCATGGCGGGATTTGAGCAGGCGGTCAATGACGTCGAGCAAGGCCCCCAATTAGGTTGGGGAACACATGGCAAGCGTGTACATTAGCAAGTGAACTGGATGACGACAAGGAAAGAACTTTTGGCTGGCGGACTTTTTGAGTTGAAACGAATTGGGTCAATCATCCATTTTTACGACTTCCTTTAGTCTCTTATGTACCTTGAGATTTAACTTCCTGAAATAGCAGCGAGGGTATCAGCAAACGAGGTAAACCGGATCAATGGTAGCTCATGGCAGATTCGATTCTTTAGAGTCCTCCAAGTCAGACATGAGATTGCGACAGCGAGGATTTGAACGAGAGAGGATTGTTGCCATCTGGCAGAATAGTCTGTACAGGTGACAAATTTAGCGCCCCGTCATTGTCACTCTTACTCTTAAAAGGTGGGGCATTCGAGCTGGGGCTATGGAAGCACCTTCCAGAAGCCACCAACACGTCGAAAGCTGGTTACCTACTTCGTACTTCATAGTTTACATCCTCCCGAGCAACCACGAATCACCGTCCTCCCCTCCTAATCTCAGAGAATTTTACAACATCGAATTCGAGACAAGATGTCAGATATAACCACAATTTCGAGCAGTGCACAGTTTGCTGAGATCCTGAAGAAGTCCCCCGTTGTTGTCGTGGACTGTGAGTTCCTCCCAAAGCTACCCCGCGCCTCCACTTTAAAACCAACAAGAAACTGCCCCTCGGACGGACAGGTCATATCGGGAAGATGCAGACAGGGTGTTTTCGAGATGACTGGGACTCATGTGCCCGAGACACGCTTCCCATCTAAATCAATCATTCGCTGGTTTTGATTTTTGTTACGTTTACTGACTAGAACCTCTCTAGTCTTCTCGGACAGGAGTGGACCATCCCAGGCTATCGCGCCACTTTTCGAGGAATGCGCCCAGACCTTTTCCAAGCCGAACGCGGTGACCTTCCTCAAGGTCGACACCGACAAGCAAAAGGATGTCGCCCAAGCCTACCGAATTGCCTCCCTGCCCACCTTCCTCCTTTTCCGCGATGGCAAGGAAGTCAGCCGCGTGACGGGCGCCGATCCAAGGAAGCTCCAAGATATGGTCACCAAGATCGAAGATGCTGCTAGCGCCGCGGAATCGGGCGGCGCCTCTGGCTCTGGAGCGGCATGGCGGGGTGCGGATCTACCCAGGGGATATGGCGACATTACTAGCGAGATTGAGCTTAAGGGATGTGATCTGCTAAATGCGGATGATGACTCCGGACCCGTGCGTGTGCTCTTCGATTCATCCAAGCCTAGCGCTTTAGACGACTCGAGAGCGGCTGCTGTAAAGGCCTCTGGAAAGAAGGACTGGATAGAGAGCGGGGCTGATGACCAGCTGCTTCTCTTCTTGCCCTTCCGATCCATGTTGAAACTCCACACAATCCAGGTCAGTTCGACGAAAGGTTCTCACTATGCCACCTAACTTCCTTGAGCTAACGTTATCATCTACAGCTTACATCTCTACCTCCCTCGGAGTCTGACGACGACGAAGAAGAACCCCCAATGAGACCCGGCACTATCCACCTCTATACCAACCACTCTCATAATCTCGACTTTAGCGAGGCAGATGATACCCCACCCACCCAGGCTGTCACGCTTACCTCTAGCGACTGGAATAAGGACGGCACGGCGAGCATTAGTCTACGGTTTGTCAAATTCCAGAACATCAACAGTGTGGTTCTCTACGTTGTCAAGGGAGACGGCGACGGCGAGAAGGTCCGCCTCGATCGAGTTAGGTTAATTGGAGACTCTGGGGAGAAGAGGGAGATGGGCAAGCTGGAGAAGATGGGGGATCTCCCTGGCGAGTAATTGCGAGGCGGTGCGGGATGACAATTGGGGAAGAGGGAGGGGAGCGGGGCTGGGAAGAGAGGAGAAGACAGGAATGAGAGAGGATTCATCCTCGCTTTCACATATCATTGTTGTGGAGGCTGGCTTTTGCCCACCTCGATAGCGTCATCCAATGAACAGCCAGGATTGAGAAGGGATCCAGATGTATGTTCTCATGTTACAATAGCCGCCCGGCTCTCACGAGTCGTCTGTCCCGGCCTCCAACTTTCTACATTTGAGAAAGGGGTGTGGAGGTCCTTCGCGAGAGATAGTGAGAGTGGTCAGACCTAATGGGGGTCTTTGCCTCCGTACGAAAAGAAGTACGAACGCAAAAATTTAGGACGCAGAATAGACGCCATGTTTCTACGCCCTACATTGACCAACGATTGACTGGACTGGGTAAAATCGGTAAGGGAGCTCGCCAGAAGGAGTGTGGCTAATCAGAAGCAGAGGAACGGGATGGTAATCGAACCATGCCTCTGGGATTCCTTCTAGGCTCTTCGCCCCAGCCCGCCAAGGTGAAGAAAGACAGACCTATGCCGGATACCACCGGGAGGGCGGAGAGCAGAATTAATTGCAGAAATTTTTAAAATATACCGGGCCCAAACCCAACAACAGGTGGGGTTGGTTTCCATTCTCGCCGACCGGGGGGCTGGCGAGGCGAGGTCCCGGAAGCGAGGTGTGTGTGTGTAAATATAAATATATGACGATGTGAGGCGAAAGTGGGGTTGGGAAGATGGAGGGGTCGTCGATCTTCCAGACTTCATTAGGAGGAATGTGCTGTCGAGATTTGAGCAAGATTTTAATATCTGACAAGAAAAGCACCACTCTCGTCGCCATATACGTCGGCTGGGTCTCTCCACCTCAGAGGCGAGGTAAGGTGAGGCGAGGGCAGCACGAGAGCTCGAGATTGGTGAGCATGCCAACTGGCTGATATATTAGCCATTGGCCAGTAGCATACGAGGAAGCCATCGCCGGGGACGCAACTACAGACGGAAAGAGATAGCCGTCGGTATTCGTCCTTGCTACAAAAGGACAACTGACAACGAAAAGGGAGAAGGCAAGGCAGGACGTGGCCATCTCTGACGCATCCACCCAGCTATTCTCCCACCCATCAACAAAAGAGGGCTACGACCATGAACAGATCCGATAGGATCATGCATGCAACGTTCCGGTCAAGGAGTTTGCATCTTTGTCTTTCGTCACCGAATCAGGAAAAAATTTCTTCCCCGTGTGAAATTATGTCCAGCCTCCGCCACCCCCAGTAACCAGCCGTAGAAAAGACGCTGGCAATACCGAGAGAGACGCATGTTTAAGGCAGGCCTGCAATTATGATCAATCTGTGGCGCTGGACCCGTTAAATAGGAGAATCCATGGAAGAGCTTGGGATTTCGAAAAAGTTTAGACTTTGGGAAACTACGGAGTCACGCCAGCCGCACGAGGAAAGAAAAGAAGAAGAAAAAGAGGTCAAAAATTCTTGCTCGTGAGATGGATTTTTATAGTGCAGAGTGTGGTCGGGGCCCCACTCTCGGAAGGGTGAGTTTACCCGATTTGTCTCTTCGGATTAATTATCATCCATGAGGGCAGCGAGACTTGCCAGGGTAACCACAGAGCCATTGCCTCTTCACAATGACAATGTTCTTGACCGTGCCGTGCGATCCAGAAGGTGAACCCCCACCATGAACTGGGCACTGACGAACATTGAACTCTAGCATCACCCACCAAGAGCACTTGAAGCGCAGGTTCCGTCTAATTGTACGAACGCTCTATAATTATGGAACCAATGGCCCTAACATTGAGCCTGTCACGAACGGCTACCATAGGGCCTGTTCGCGCTGCGAAAGGGGGCTTAGCGAGTGTTGCAAGTTTGTGCAGGACCCCAAACGGCGAAGTAACGAGGTCCGGGAGAATTACTTCGATTCTTTCCTCTGGCCTTGCGACGCGATGTTCAGGGGCTAGAAAAACCGGCGAGGGAGGATCGGCTGGTGATCGGAAATCCGAACGATTCCTGGAATAGGGGCTCAGGCACTGCGGTCCATGGATCAGACATTAGCCGCCCGCAAAAGACTGATATAGGCCTTTGGAAATGGGGGGGGGGGCAGCCTCTAGGCCACTCGGAACATCAATTGGCCTCGAAGAAAACCATCGCGGCGGATGAGCAGAGAGAGGCGGGATGTCTTATAACACGCGACCTATTATAGTACACCATAAGGCTTCATAAAACCTCGTTTTATATAGCCAACTATGCGCTATTTCAACAACCCCAAGCCTCTTTCGCTTCTGCCTCCTGACATTTGCGGCTTGTACTATTACGAAGTATTCTTACGCATTGTCACTCTCGCCTTCATCTTCTAGCTTCTGGCGTCGGGTCGGCTGACGTTAGGGACACACCCTTCGAGTTCGAGCCCCAATTCGCAATTTGGGGGTCTCTCAACGCGGGGTAACAAATTTCCTTCGAGTTTGAGTTGCCAGTATTATAGTCAATTGATATTGATCAGTTTCCCACCCCTTATTCTCCAGGCAGTGCTATAGGACACAGAAGCGTGGCCCAGAAAGAACAAGTCAAGGCGCGTGGCTGTATCAAGAGATTATAATCTTGATTGATTATTCAGTTCCATGTAACAAATCGCTTGCTGTCCGGTTTCTTGTCTTACTACCTACAGCGCAGACGGGAGACAGCACAACGTTGCGCACTCCACAGATGAACCCAAGCACCATATTGCTTAGCCTTTCCCGGTCCTGTGCAGGTGGCAATAAATATCACCCGTAGCGTAACGTATAACGGAATATCTGGCTGGGCGATGCAGTAGCTATGTGCCGAGGTTGGTTTGTTCTATGAACAGTTGATGGAGGGGTGTGAGAAGAATATGGATGCAATATAATATCAGCAGCGGCACTGGCAAATAAAAATATGCGGATCCCGCCCGTTGGATCTCTTTGGTATTATCGGATTTTGTTGGATTCGACCTGCACCTACCACTAGCACTAGTGGTAGAAACGGCCTAGGGATGGTGGGCTGCAACGGGAATGACTTCTATTCTCGCCACGGCATTTGACGGTGAAGGTCGACCGACCTGTACGAGCGGACTGGGAAATTACCTTGATGCCGGTCTGCAGATATTCCTCATTGGTTTTTATTCCTCGCCCCAAATTCGAGCACTGCTGGAGTAAATGTCATATTAATGCGTGGACCCGAGATCACCTTACCATCCGATATAGAGCGGCCAATGGGGCTTTAGCGAACGAATATACTCTAACCGATGCCCTTTCACAGAGGCGAGCAGCAATGGTGGGAAAGGGAGGGAGAGATGGGTGCAAGGCGATGAGGAAACAGCTGCAGCCGTCTTGCAAGTTGGCCGCATGCGAGCGGTTAGTCTCGCAGTCCCGCAGGGATGCAGGGCTTTGGAAAAGGGAAGTACGGAAGCGATCAGAGGCAATACTTCCATTTTCAGTCAGTCACGACTGGGCAAAGAGAACACATACGTCCAGGCAGTCCCAAAATCCGGAGGAGCCGCCCATTCTTGTCTTCCCCAACGGTTGAAGCCTGCCGCTGTTGCATTTGGATGCGTGAAAGTTGGTTTGGTGGGGGGAGTAAGGAAGGGGGAGGTCATATTGTGCGATCAGCTCCGCAGGATCATAGGGATCATCTGGCTGTCCAACTCGTCAGTTCGCAGGGAGTACCCCTAATCCCGTTTCCTAGTTTGAAGTTTTCATGCAGATTCTACGAAGTAGTTCGCGCAAATGAAGGGAAGCGAGGAACAAGCTGGGAGGTCGACCAAATCTTGAGCGGCCCAGCGTCCGAGAGAAACTTGGCCTGGATAGAAATCATGATATGGAGCAGCGAGAGAGGATACCTTGATCTAAATGTAGACAGTTTTCGCCCTAACTATTTTTCGAAGGGGCGCTGCTGAAGCGAGCTCGGATAGCTAGCTTTCGCAGCATCACGAACCCTCCAACACGGACATCAACACGGACATGACGCAAAACGTACTCTGTTTTCCTTTGTTTCGCCCAGTGAATAAAAAGGAACGCTTCGAAACGATGCCAATTCCAACGTGCAGGCAGCTTACGCTTGGAACAAACAACTTGAAGTTACTCGGGAAGATAATCGAGGATCCAGGTGATTGATTCACCTTTCCCACTTGTTTCGGGGCCGAGATCTCGATCGACGTTAGATCCGTCGCGAGAACACATGAACGATTGGCGCATCCAGTTTCCCCCTTTCCGGTTAAGAAGCATCGCGGATTCGTTCATCGTAGGCGGCTTGCAAGCAATGACTTGGGCCGCACACACGGACTTCACCTGCAGGACCAGAAAGAAGATGATACAAGTACATTTGATCGAGGTTGAGGTCAATTCGCCAATCTTATCCAGCCGATTCTCCAAATCACGTGGTCTCTGTGGTATTTTCTGGGTTTCCAGAAATTCAGATAAACCTGGAAAAAGAAGGGCAGTGGACAATGTTCTGGAAACCCTAGTCGTTGTTGGCCAATATCAATGCTGTAATCTAAATGCGACGGAAGATAAGACGTCGATATTGATGTTCAGAAGAATTTCCCCCATGTCCCCAAATCTTCACAATGCCTTCACTGGGCACCCTTGACAGCACAGAACCTTGCTTGTCTAGTGCGCGTGCGTCTCGATGATACCTCTATTCTGGACAAGTACTTCGAGCATTTCCATTGACCCTTGGTTCGATGTCCCCAGCCGTCTGGCATGCCTGCGTGCGGTTCCCAATTCAATTCCAAGCGGCACCATTAATATTTGGCCCTATATGCCAAATTTAGATATCCCACCCAAATCTCTCAAATATCCCGTGTTGGGGCTGCATTAGCAAACTTGCTCTCGTTCTTTTCTCCTCCTCTTTTTTCTTCTTCCCCCCTTAAGAACTAACCACCCTGTGCTCAGAGACGTCCTTGGAGTGTTGCGGATGGATAGCCGAATACTCTTTTCTTTTCTCTTTTCCCTTGTCCTTTCCCCGTCCACATCGCTTACTCGTACTCGTATGTTAGCGCACCGGGTCTGCCCCTCTCCATCCCCGGAGATCGACTGCCTTGTTGTCGGAGTTTGCAGATATTGCTAGGTTCCAGCTCGAGGCGAGGTCTGAATTTGACAGGAGTGACCAGGGTTCGGGTTCGCTTCTCTCTCCTCCCACCCCCCCTTCGGTTCCCATCATTC
>SJVG01000556.1:0-25731 GCA_034774675.1 Scedosporium minutisporum
AACCAGCCCCCCCCGCCGCCCCCTGAGCCTCCGGCGCCGGACGCGCCTCACGCTCTTCCGATGATGGACCCAATGGGCTTCATGGGCCGTTGTGGTCCCGGTGGACGTGGTCGTGGATTTGGAGAACGCTGCGGTGCCCGCGGAATGGGAGGTGGTCCATGGGGCCACCGCCATGGCCCAGGAGATTCCTGGGGAGGTGGTCAGTTCGGCGCTGGCCCAGGAGATTCCTGGGGAGGTGGTCAGTTCGGAGGTGGCCCAGGAGATTCCTGGGGAGGTGCTCGGTTCGGAGCTGGCCCATGGGGTATGGCTGCAAGCAGAGGCGGCTTCCCCGGTGCCTGGCCGGATACCCGGGGACTGGAGTTTAGCGAGGGACGACTAAATGGCTACAACAAAGCGATCGACAAGCTGGAGAAGAAGATTGAGCAGAGAGAAACGGAGCTCTCCAAGCTCGAGATTGAAATGGCGTCTGGGAACCACGGTCGCGGCTGGGTAGCGAAGAAGGCCGAGAGCAAGAAGGTGGCCCTTGAGAAGGAGATTGAGGACATCCAGAGCGCCTTGGAGCATATTCGGCTGCAGGCTGATGAGGAGTATGCGAGGATAGTGGAGGCTAGGGAGAATGCCTCGTACTAAATGGCCGGCTTTGTTTTTTTGAACTCATTCTTTTCCCCCTTGATTTTTCTTTTCTGTTCTGGTTCACAAACACTTCTCCCAGTTGTTTTATTTCCCCTAACGATATGTACTATACCCCTTGGGATTTTAACGATTTTCATGGATTCATTAATGAAAGTAATGTTACCGCCATAAATTTTCCGTACGTGACCGTAGTCTATGACCTATAACTTTTTTGCCTTTCCCCAGAAACCCCCATCTGCTCGAATCTTTGCAAAGCCCAAGGTCTCCTACCGCTATGCAGAAGAAGTGAAAAATCCAGTTCCATATACCTTTTTTGCCTCGAATCGAGAAACCCCCGGGTCTAGTACTTCCAAAACCCATCCATTTTAACCAGTTCCATCTTTGTTCACCCTCCACCCTAGCTCTTATGCGTCTCATCCCTCTCCACCAACTCCCCAACCCCTAACGCCCTCCCAACCTTAACCTTCCTCTTCTTATCAGCCGCCCTACCAACATCGCCCACGGCCTCGCCCTCATCCAGCGCCTCGCCGGCGTCTCCCTCGCCTCCTTCCTCGCGCTCGCGGGCCTCCTCGAGGAGCTCGCGGATGTCGGCGAAGTCGCGCTTCATGCAGAAGGCGTCCTCGCCGTCGGCGTAGTACTTGCTCTCGGTCTTCTCAGTCAGGAAGCCGAGGGTGTCGCGGTAGAGGCGGATGGCGGCGTTGTTGGAGACGCGGACGTGGAGGGATACGTATTGGGCGCCGAAGGTTTCGACCATTGCGAGCTCTGTAACTCGAGTTAGTTTTTGATACAATCTTGACCTCAGAGAGGAGGGGAGAAACATACGGCTCTGGCGCATCAGCTTCTCGGCGATTCCCAACCGCCTATGCGTGCGCATGACGGACAAGCTGGTAATGTGGCCATGCTGGATGCCGTCGGTGGGTTCCTCCTCCATCTTGGCGAGCACGTAGCCGACGATCTTGGGGTAGTCGTAGGGGGACTTCTTGGGGCGGGAGACGTCGACGGCGACGAAGCTTAGCTGGGGCCAGGAGAGGGCATGGTAGAGGTAGTACTTGAGGAAGTAGTTCTCGGGGAGGTTCTCAAGGTTGGCGTGTTGTATGAGGGGGAGGTCGGAGGGTTGGAGGACTCGGATGTCCATGGTTGTGTTTTTGGTCGGGGGTTGGGTATGATTTCTAGGGTGGCGATCGGAGGGAACGAGGGAGGGTAGGTACTGAAGTCCGAATGAGAGAGAGGGGTGTATATCCGCCTTTCAAGAGGATGGAATGGATTGAGGTTCGTTGATGATGAGACTGGAAATTTTGGCGGGTTGAGGACCTCAATTCGTCTGTGTGCAGGTGGCAGAAGTCAGCAAATGCCCGTGAGCCAGCTCTCGGTGTGAAGTGGGGTTGTTTCGGTGAACTAAAATACGGGTGGGGTGGCCAAGGAGTCTAGAACATTGAACCCGGCTTTTAATGATCTCTCGATGCATTTGTTGCTGCTCATTTTCTGGGAGCTCAATTCCTGTCCCAGAAACGCGATTGCCTATCTGCTCGTCTGTGAACTCAGCAACATCAATTGAGCCTTGTCTATATACCGGCCTTCGCAGCCATGACGCCAAAGCAAAAAATCAGCCCCAAGGTTCGTGCAGCTGTCCCGGTTACGCCGTGGTGAGGGCTACGGAGTTTTCGCTAAATTCTCTTAGGCCGTCATGGCCCCCGTGGCTGCTTTTACGATGGCATGCGTCCTATTCTTGTATGTCTTGTGACCGACCACCGTACACTTCCTATTTACGATTTCGCAATCGTTCACTGATGAGATAACATGTAGCTACACGCGATCCTCTATGCGCGCCGCCAGACATGAATCTGTAAGTCTCGCGATTCCCTCAAACACCGAGCATCTTCTCACAGTCGGCGAACAGAGGATAAGACAGGCCGGCTATCGCGAAAACAACGGGAATAAGCCGTCGTAAATGGCGGCCGGGATATCTTCGACTGCAATTACTACGAAGTATTGATCTCGGAAAGGGAGTCCCAAGAGCCGATGGACCAAGTCAATATCGTTGATATGATTTGAGCTTTGGTGTTGTTGCCCGCGGGTCGAGGGGGAACCTTCGCGTCATGTGCTCGGGAGATTCCTGCACCCACGGCAAGAGTCGGGCTGGTTGCTTCGAAGTGCAGATTTGGGGCAGTTCTCGCTTGGTCGTTTTGGGCAAGGGCAGAGACGACCATGGAGAACTGGATCTGACTGGATCTGGGCAAATACTAGTGGAAATGTCCGCTTCCTTCGTATCTAATAGTAGCAGTACGTACCCGTACCTGTGGAATCTGTACAAGAAAGTTCATTGCATTTGCAAATATTTCCTCATTGGCTTGATTAGAACGGCGATATCAGAGTGAGATCAGTGAATTCGGCGTCTGCCCACGAGACCTCGTGGGGTCAATCTCTGACTTCGTGGTTCGTCGCGCAAATCGAGAAACTCCTATGATTAGTCTCCAAATGCGCGAAATCTACTCGATCGCTTGTGGCAACTAATGGAATAGGTACGGCGCAGGGTTTTTGCCTCTAGACCCTATTATTCCGTATTTGTACTTCGTACTTCAAGATCAATTGATATCAAATCCAGGGATTGAGCCTTTCTTCCAAGTATCAGTCGTGTGGGTTTCTGGTTTCTCTCACACTGTGGCTTTCTAGAACCCCACCGACCTCGGATCCTTAGCTGGAGGGGATTTTCCGGCTGGTCAATCCCCCAAAATCCCCCCAAAATCCCGTCATCGCAGTGACACAGCCAAAAATATTCACCAGCTCCACCGACGAAAACCCCAGTGCATCCTGCATTAGTTACACACAGTTTATTACGTTCTTTCCGCCTTCCACTTCCAAAACTTCTTCTCTCCCCCGCCGCTTCCTCACCTCTTGTGGATTGTGGACTCGGAGTCACTCCCACCAAGACTACAAGACCGCACTAGAGAAGGTCTGGTTTGGACTCGAGTACTAAAGTGTGGTTAGCCATGATACCTTGCTGCGACATATTCTAGCGGAGACAATACTTTGTCTCTCGCACTTTTGATCTGATCCATCTCCCCTCCTTCCCTTCTTTTTTTCAGCCATTTTTCGCCATTTTTTTTTTCTTTTTTTTTTCTTCCCTTTCTTCCTTTGTGATTCCTAGACATATACAATCTTAGACTACCTCCCGTGAGGGACTGCACATACAACAACTGAGAGTGACGATAACGACATATACTATTTTCCAAGCCCTCGGAACACCTGGACCGTAACTGGCCAGGGACCGAGGACTCTATCCAAACCAGCACCAAATTCCTGTTGCTGCATCCATCTCCAGCACGACATATACACACGAACACCTCCTCACCACCACTGTGACCCGAAAAACCTAGCTGGTGATGTCCCACGACAGACACCCCTACCAATCCAGCACTCCCTCGACGCCCGATGCACAATACTATGTGACGTCCGATCTATCTCGAGAACCTTACCCACTGGGAGAGCCTCCAGCTCCCACGTCAACCATGAGCGACAATATCAAGTTGACCCCGTTCGAGGCTTGGACTCTGAGGGCGTCGGACAGCCAGTTTCATGCCACGGCCGGTAGTATAGGGGGCATTGCGTCTGGAATAGTTACATGCCCATTGGACGTCATCAAGACCAAACTCCAGGCGCAAGGCGGCTTCACCCCGGTCCAGAAGCAGGGCGGCCATGTTGGCCATCCAAAAATGTACAATGGTCTGGTGGGAACAGCGCGGACGATATGGCGAACCGAGGGCATACGAGGCATGTACAGGGGATTGGGTCCTATCGTCATGGGCTACCTACCAACCTGGGCTGTCTGGTTCACGGTGTATAACAAGAGCAAGAATTTCCTCAGCCAGCGCTATAGTATGTTACGCCTCCCGCCGCACCTCTCTCGTTCCAAACCCTCCCCATGTTTGCGAACCACCCTCCTTTCACCCCGCGCCTCGCTATAAATCCAATTCTCACTAACATGACTTCTCTAGAGCATGAATTCCTCGTCAACATGTGCTCCTCCGTTGTTGCCGGTGCGAGCAGCACAATCGTCACGAACCCAATATGGGTCATCAAGACCCGGCTCATGTCACAGGGCGTTTCCCACCAGAAAGGTGTGCATTATGACCTTTTCCCAAAATCCTCCAGTACCCCAACATCAAGGCCAACCCTCCAAGTGCCATGGCACTACAGCTCGACCCTTGATGCGGCGCGGAAGATGTATACGTCGGAGGGCATTCTCTCCTTCTATTCCGGCCTGACCCCTGCGCTTCTGGGTCTTACTCACGTCGCCGTCCAATTCCCGACCTACGAGTTCCTGAAGACCAAGTTCACCGGTCAAGGCATGGGAACGATACAAACCGATACCGGAGAGCACGCTTCTACACAGTTGTTGGGAGTGCTCTGCGCCACAATCTTGAGCAAGATCCTGGCTAGCAGCGCCACCTATCCCCACGAGGTTATTCGGACTAGGCTCCAGACCCAGCGACGCCCCGTGGCGGGTGAGGGCTTCGCGCAAGGCTTCAATATGGAGCCAAACGGTCGGCAGGCACCTCCTGAACTCAAGTACAAGGGAGTTATCAAGACCTTCCGGACAATCCTGCGCGAAGAAGGATGGCGCGCTTTCTACGCAGGCATGGGCACCAACATGATGCGGGCAGTCCCCGCCGCGGTGGTGACGATGTGCACCTACGAGACCTGCATGGCCTTGTTCAAGGAGACGCGCAAGAGCGCGCAGGAGAAGGTACTAAGCGGTGGCAGCGACGAATTACAACTCACATAAAAAGTTCGCACGCACACTCGCGAAAGGGTAACCAGCACCAAAAGGATATGGTTAGTTGAGCGGTCGGGTCGGTCGGCAGGCTGATTTTGATACCCATTGAAATGTATAGACTTAGTATGGAGCCATTTTCTTCTCTCTATCTCTCTCTCTCCATCCCTATCTCTCCATCTCTTTTTACGCAATAACTTCACTCTCGGAAAGTAGCGGTGGATTTGTAATCCTAGATCAGGGTACTTCAAGTTTGGGTCAGTCGGTCGCGGATGTGTTGCCCGCGGCTTGGACTAAGCGCTGCATTACTTGTACACTCGGCATGATGGATGATTTCTCTTTTTTTGACCGTTCTTGGCAGGCAATGGGATAGAGAATTGACGCATTTCGCAATCGCATCATTGGCAGGCTGTCTCCAGCTTTTCTCTCTTCTCCCTTGCGACGACCCGTACTTCCGCAAAGTAAGTTTGCCAAGTGCGAAACCCACAAGGCGCCATCGCGTAAGATTGCCATGCTTCTAAAACATATAACGCGCAACGACGACGGCGGTGGAGAAGCGATGGCTAGTCCATTAGACGGTATAAATTTATCTACCGGGTTGTTATCCAAATGTCAGACTTGTATACGGGAAGAGCTATCTGATAATAATAAACTGACGATATCCAATATGCATGGCGGCTCTTTCCGAAAAGGTAGGATTCAGAGCTTACCCCAGTAGCTATCGCCATTTCGCGTCATGATTGGTCGCGACAGGAGCAGCGTGCTCCGGGGAAACCAACCCGCCCTCCTCTTGCTGTCGTGCTCAACTCGCCCTCCCGCACCTGGGCTCTGATCCTCCGTCTTTTTTTTTTTGTTTTATTTTTCCCATCCCATCCAACCCCCTTTTCTCCTCCTCATCTTCTGTCTCTAATCTAAAGCTCATCGCATTATATCCTTCATTTCGGTCATTCGCGACCGTTTTCCATTTGAAATTTCCCACTGGGCAAAAATCAAATAACAGCGTCGCAACAACTCCTCCCATCATCGCATAATGCCGCCCGTTCTGCGCAAGCGCAAGGCGCCCGAGCCGCCCCCGGCGCCACCTGCCAAGAAAGCTGCGCCCAAGGCCGCGAAGGGCGCAAAGGCCGCTCCTAAGGCGAAGGCTGCGCCTAAGAAGAAGGAGGAGAAGCCCGTCAAGGAGACCAAGGCCAAAGTCGCTGCGCCGCCTGCTGTTGGCGATGTCATCTCCTTGGATGGCTTTGGTGGAGAGATTGAGACTAATGATGGCGAGAAGACTACGTTGCAGGCGCTTGTTGATGAGTCTAAGGGTGGCGTTGTTCTCTTTACTTACCCTAAGGCGTCTACTCCTGGTTGTAAGTTTTCGCATGTTTTTGTTTCTTCGCATTTGGGAAGCTCTTGATATCAAAGGAGAAAGAGCCCTGCTCCCTACCACAATGCGCTGCACTGCTTGAGGCATACGTGGGAGTGCAACTTCCTTTCAATGCAGGTGCTAACACTAGCGATTCCCACACGCAGGCACTAAGCAAGTCTGCTTCTTCAGGGATTCGTACGATGAGCTCACCGAAACTGGCTTCGCCATCTACGGTCTCTCGTCCGACTCGACCAAGGCCAACACCACCTTCAAGGAAAAGTACAAGCTATCGTACCCTCTCCTGTGCGATCCCGCCCAGACCCTCATTGCCGCCATCGGCCTGAAGAAGACGCCCAAGGGCACGCAGCGCGGCGTCTTCGTCGTCGACAAGTCCGGCAAGGTACTCGCCGCCGAGCCTGGCAGCCCCGCTGGCACCGTTGACGTCGTCAGAGCCCTCGTGGAGGCATCCGGCGATGACGAGGAAAGGAAGGAGGACGAATCCGAGGAGGCTAATGGCGCGGAGGAGAAGGACGAGAAGAAGGAGGCTAATGGAAAGGATGACGACAAGGCTGAATAGGTTATGGCTGCCTCTGTCACGGTATGGACTTTGGGATGGATCGCAGTGCTTATGGGACTACGTGGAATTACGGATAGGGTATTGTTATGAGCGATAGGCGACTTGGCTGAAGGAATAAGGTTTGGGTTATTGTATGTAATTTTTCCTTTGATCGTGCACTCCGTAGCTATATAAAACAGAATGCAGCAGAGCTCATGTTCGACAAGAAATGCCAATCGGTAATTGGGACGAAGCGACTGGCTCGTTCGCTGTTCGGGTGGTACCGTATTATTTAGCCGAATATTTTCCTACCCACTCTCACTTCCCACCCGAAATATCTCACGAACTCAATTGAAGCACGTCAATCATCAACGAAGCGGACAATTCGGACCACAAACCGGTAACAATGGCTTCCAAGGTGGTAGCAAAGGCCGCTGGAGGCGTAGTCGACATTGCCCAGGTGAGCTAGCCTTCTACCCATGTTATTCCCGCTCTCACGGCCATTCAATGCGAGCACCAAAACCCAAACGCCTGACAATATTCCAACCATGAGAATCCACTCGCCCTCCACAACCTGCTAACCGCCAATATCCCACCAGAAACAAACCCTCCAATCGACCGGCATCTGGGAGAAAGTACGCCGCGCCTTCGCCCTCGACCCCAACCGCTCCAATGGCGTCCCCCTAATCCCCTACTTCCGCAACCCGCCCCCCGGCGCCCTTGACCCTCTGTCCTACCAAGACTCCGTGACCATCCCCGCGGGTGACATCGCCGACAACCCCTACTGGAAGCGAGATGTCCGCCGCAACTACCCCCGCCTCAGCGTCGTCGACCAGTCGGACGCCGTGGCGCTCCTGACGGTCGGCAGCGCGGTGGCGCCCAAGGCCGAGCTCGTCGGCGAGGCGGGCCAGCAGGCTCTCGTGGCGGCTAAGGAGGACGGCCTGACAAAGGGGCTCGCTACGTTTTTGGAGGAGAAGACGGCTAAGGTCGTGGCGGCTGATGTGCTTGTTGATGGGTTGCCGCCGCTGCCGAGTGGGCAGAGTTTGGCGTCGGGGAAGTGGGATGTGCATAAGTATAAGCTTACGCCGGAGAAGACTGCTTATTCGGAGCTGTGAGTGACTCCCCTTTGGTTTTACTATGGTATGATATGGGCTAACATTGAACGATAGGTATCCTTGCAGGTCGTTCGAGTAGAGAGAAGCTTAGAGGCGGCGAATGGCGTGTACATGTACATAAGGAGTAACATAGAGGAATGAAGTGGTAGAATTCAGATTCTTCTTTGAATATTTATCGCCATGCCATGCATCAGCCATGCTTATCTGCTAGGGAAAAAAATGGAGGTCGTGAATCGTCTAGTGTGCTAATTTACGGCGGAGGGGAGGAGGTTTATGCCTCTCCCTCCCTCGACGTCTTCGCCCCAATCATCCGTTCTATCACCCTCACCTTCCCCTGCGCCTTTCTTAACCGATCGTCGAAATCTTGAACGGCGTCGTCACTGTTCTCCGTCGAGAGAGTGCCGGGTTCCATCAGTGCGTGAACAGACTCGACGTTCTTCGCCAGCCTCGCATTATTTGGCAGGGCCGGCATCCTCAGCACTTTTCCCTCGTCCACGCCACCACTCTTGGCCGCCTCATCCCTCACCCCATTCGATTCCTGTGTCGGATTCTCGGAAGGGAGTCGATTTGCCCACACGACAGCCCTGCCATAAAGCCTCCCGCTCTCGGCAAACTTTTCGAAGCCTTTCGCCATGCCGACGGATCGGCCCTCGATCTTGCCTGCGCGTTCGCCGTCTTGGAATCCTTGGTTGTAGCCTTGGGTGTAGAGGTCGTCCTCGAGACTGAGGGCGCCGTCGAAGAGATCTTCGGTCATTATGCGATGTGCTTTGTTCTCACCCAGCTAGGCGAGTTCTTTTTTTTATATTTCTATTTTATGAGGGTGCTTTATGTCCTGCTTTTCCCTGAAAATATGCGGATCTGCTGGATCCGGTATCGCTTGTGTGAGGTTTGGGTGTTGGGATGAATTGGTTGTTGAATCGGTTGAAAATCTATCAATCGATGGAGGGGGTTTTCGCTAGGCCCTTGATACTTCAGTGGTGGGGTTAAAGGTGAGCAACAGCGGGTGAGGGCAATCTCTGGTGGCGATTGGCGTCAGCACGCTAAAATCGAAATTCCAACTGCACTAACACCAGTCACTGAATATCAGGCTTGTTCTCATCAAATGCAGTCTGTTACAGTTAAGATTGATGTTCGTGTGAACACTTTCTGAGCAATTGATACTTCTCAAAGCTCTAAATACAGGAATGTATACATAGTTCAATGTCCTCTACTGAGTTCCCAGCAACATGCCGCCATTCGCGCACACAACCTGACCAGTACACCAAGCTGAGTCCGGCAAGCACAGCATCCCAACAATACCAGCAATCTCGCTACAATACGCAGGCCTGCCACCACTCGTCTTAGCATCCTCAACGACCTCCGCTGAGTCAATTCCCTCCCTCGCCCTCATAAGCGGAGTATGCTCAATGAAAGGCTTGATAAGCCGCTTAAACTCATCCGTGTTGCTCGCGTACATCTCCGTCAGTACCGGTCCGGGATTGATAGCATTAACGGTACAGTTCTCCGCAAGCTCTCTCGCCCACGTGCGCGTCATAGCCTCCACCGCGGCCTTGGTACCGCCGTAGACCGACTGGCCGACGAACCCGCACCCGGCGCTGACGGAGCTCAAGTTGACGATGCGGCCGCTGCGGTCCGTAGGGAGGTAGGGCTGGGCGGCCTGGATGAGGAGGAGCGGGCCGAGGACGTTGACCTTGTAGGAGATGTCAAAGTCGGAGATCTTGATGTCGGGGATCTTGTCGTTGTAGGCGACGCCGGCGTTGTTGACGATGATGTCGATCTGGAACTTGCCGGCCGAGGAGAAGGCGGCTTTGGTGGCGGCGATGAGCTCGGCGGCGCCCGTGGGCGTGGCGAGGTCGGCCTTGACGACGAGGGCGCGGATTTTATGCGTGGCCTTGAGCTTTTCGGAGAGTGCTAAGGCGGACTCTTGGGAGCTGGTGGAGGTGTAGCAGAGGGCGAGGTCCGCGCCCTTGTTGGCCAAGTGCTCGGCGATCGAGGCGCCAATGCCTAGGTAAAGATCAGTAAACGTTGGTTGCAATTGGTGTTGTCACGTAGGTTCATACCTCGAGATGCGCCGGTCACAATCGCGAGCTTTCCTTCGAGAGGACGAGACATGTTTCTGGCTTCCACGTTTTATACACGCTCGAGCAAGCTTCTGGGAGTCTGAGAGGGTTTACAACGTTGGAGGGTAACAACAGCAACTAGGATTGCACCGAAAAACAAGAATCATAAAATACACGAACAAATAATTACCTCCTTACACCCGGAGGACTACGGAAATTTATACCCATCAAGCTTTGAGCCCAACCCAAAGTTTGGGACAGCTCGGCCCCGCGGGGAACCTGTCGAATCGTCGCTTGGTCTGTCCATGGAGCATTTGGAGGGGCAACACTTTGTGGGCACAGCTTTCACTCTGCCGCACCAATAGGCGGTTGTAACAGCGGCTTCTCAGTCTCTTGCTTTAAGTCTTTGACGGTTACGCTGGGAGGCCAGTGTATCGCGCGGCTATAGCGTACGGGGCCGGACAGACGGTTGATTCAAACCTCAAATAATGTAAATGGGAGCTTCGGTTCTCTGGAGGAGTAAATGTTGGACACATCAATTGATACTTAAGAATGAGAAAACCTCACCAACGAGGAAAGCAATATCAACCATTTGTTCCTCGGAGCGACCCCAGGATTGGATAAAGAATCAAAAAAAATAAATAAATAAAATAAATAAAAAGAAAATAAATGAAGGATGACTAGAGATGCTCTTTCATCTTGCAGCACCAGCAACAGGGTGGCAGGCCAAGCTTTGACAATGGACCGGGTCATACAAAGGTATTCTCAACGATCCGAGGCGCTAGCTGGTGGACTAGAAACCACTTCTCGAAACTCTGTCCCTGCTCCATCCTCGAATTAATCACGTGACTTTACCCGAATTCGCCCGGCATCAATCCGTCAGCCAATTGGACCATAGCAAAAAAACTCCAATCAACCTCATCTGATTTCCATCGAGGTAATTACTCCCAGCACGAACTTCCAGCACAGCTAGCGAAACGCCTCCAATCGCTCCCACCGCCCCCTCTTCCCGAACCGACTCAATTGAGACGCGATCGTTTCTTTCCACACCCCCCATAAACTCTCACAATGTCGGCGGTCACGAAGCTCACCGGAGCGGCCAAGTTTGTCGCGCGCCGCCCTTGGCTCCAGGCCTTTGTTGACCGGGCGAACGAGTGGCAGTCGAGGGGTTACCGCCAGCTCGGACTCAAGTACGCCTTCCAGCCCCTTCTTAAATCTTCGAAATGAATATCCCATAGTGGATTAAACGGGTTCCGGGACATATCGGGTGTCAATGGTGGAACCCAGAGCTGGGAAGAAGAGTTGAAATGGTAACTAACGGAGCGGCATTTTGCCGGGGTTCGGAATAGGTACGACGATGTCCTCGATGTCGAAGAGTCGCCCATCGGCCAGCTCGCTCTCAAGCGCCTTTCCCCCAAGGAGTCCTACGACCGTGTCTACCGTATCCGCCGCGCCGTCCAGCTTAGCATTACGCACAAGATCCTCCCCAAGGAGCAGTGGACCAAGGTAGAAGATGTGAGTTGACTATTTCCGAGTCTTCCTTCTTCTCGAATACAGATACTTTGGTTTCTTTTTCTTCTTCGGCAAGCTCCAATGCCAGCCTCCAGTTCCATTCGACCGATCCCTAGCTGGACTTCAATCTCGTCATCATCCCGGATCGGGACCACAATTACTAACCCGAAGCCATCGAACAGGACAAGCCCTACCTCCAACCCATCATCGACCAGATCAAGGCGGAAATCAAGGAGAAGGAGACCCTCGACTCCATGGAAGTCATCAAGAGCCATTAAAAATATTTCCAACATCTTGTGTATAGAGGAGCGCCCGCGGATGTAGAACGGAGGACAGTTTCACATGGTAACTGGGCTTAGAGGAACCTAAACAACCATCCCTTGCGGGGCTCAAGCCATTTTCCTTACCCCTTTGTATGCTAGTCCTGTATAGAATTTACACATTTATCTACTCCCTTCTTTCTGCGCTCACCGAGGCCAAAATGTGCCATTCTGCTTGGGGGACTTGATCTCGGGCTATTGTACCCCAGCTTGCAAAAGAACGATTCAGATATCACATGGAAAACCCCAAGCTAGAAAACACATCTCCGAGAGGAACCGAGCTGACAAGAATTACGCCTTGAATTCAAATTACAGCAGAAAAAAAATATGTACCTACATATCCCCCTGTTTCTATTCAAAGAGACACAGAACCAAGTCCAAGAAAGGAGAGTCCATGAAGAGTCAGTCCAAGCTAAAAGGAGGGACACATTTCTTCGTCAGACAGCCACAAGCTAATCACTCCTCCAGCTCCAGCGAATCAATGACAGTCGTCCCGGACGAAACAAACTTGGTAGCTCACCGTCTAATATTACATCTCCCAGAAGCTATAACAACACACAGGTAGAAATGAAATGACAAAGGGAAAGATGAAAATGGGGAAAATAAGAAGAAAAGAGAAAGAAAGAAGAGAAAAAAATTGTGGTTTTGGAGTTTGTTCGTTCAGATAAGAGGAGCAAGTCCCAGGCAAAGCGCCCACTCCCGTCAACAAGAGCCTGCAACCCTTAAGCCCAAGGGTTGGTGACGGGGAGACGGGCGAGGAGAGGATAAGCACGGCCTGGGTATCAGCCTAGTCTATGCAGTTTGCGGAAAGATTTGTAGGGAAGAAAAGGCAGAAGGAAAAAGGATCTGTGGCGGCGTGGGGTGTAAAGGAGCATTCGTGGACACGCCCTATCGGATACCCACCCAGCTGCCGCTTTAGCTATTAGAATCGAATTCATACCGATTGCTGATGCCGTGTGTGTTGTGAGGAATGAATCATAAGCGCTCATATAAAAAATCCCAATTTTCCTGACACCGTTTTAAAAGAAGCCTGTTGATCAAGGCTGGAACCCAATAATAATATGACTCAACAAGAAAGACGACAAGGAGCAGAAGGGGCATTTCCAGAGTAACGAATTACGCCTTGCCGCCCTTCTCGGCGGTGTCGATGTGCCAGACGACATAGTTGGGGAGGCCGATGACCTCGTAACCCGCCCTCTTGGCCATTTTCGCGAAGCCTTCCGTCTCGGCCTGGTTCTCGAATGCGTAGCAAGGGAAGTTGATGCCTGGTTATGCAGTTAGAGGCACGGCTCGTCTTTCAAAAAGGAAAAGACAATAAAAACGTCTTACCAGATCGATGAACATCGGCCTTCACGAGGATGCTGACACCACCAACGCCGTCAAGCTCGATTTCCATCTTCGGGTCATCCCTCCAGTCACCCATCTTGGCCATGTACTCTCTTCCCGTCTGGTATTGCTTGTACCCTAGAGGACGGTTAGCATGATACGGCTCGTCTTGAAAGCAAAGTAGCATTCACTCACCCTCGGCAAGAACGACATTGGGATCGAGATTTTTGCGGAGCTTGCGGGCCTTGTCAGACTCAACCCACGAGTTGTAGTCAACTGTAAGCATGGTCAGCTATACAATCCGTACTTGACGAAAATGGCGATAAAAAACCTACATCGGCCTTCGACATCCTTGCCATCCTTGTCTAATCGATGGAACCAGATATCTAGCGGTCGGTCAGTCGACTATTCACGAGGACTATACAAAACCGGTCACACTTACTAGGAACAATGATATCTCTATCATGCTCCATGAAATCCTCCAAGATCCTCTTGGGGCTCTCCACAATATCGACGTCTCGCCAGTAAACCCAAGAGTGCTCAGGCTTAAGAGCAGAAGCGAGAAGATAATTCCTCGCCCGGCCCATGGCTTTCCTGCGGGGACCCTGAGCCTCGAAAGAGTGCCTCTCCTCAACATTCTGGCTCAGCTTGAAGTCGAAGTCCTTGTTGATGATGGTAGCGCTGTTAAATGGCAAATGATCGGAACGGCTCTGGATTCGATCAAGCTCGTCCGCAAGAACGGCAACCGTGTTATCGGTTGTATCGGAGATCAAGAAAGCAAGGTCGATGAGGTGGTGAGGATAGGTCAGGTCGGAGAGAAGCTCGAAATATTTGGCTAGATACGGCGCGGCATCCTTCAATGGGGTCAGGATCAGGACACGCTCGCCGTTCTTGACGGGTTCGGGGGTGGAAAAGACCGGGTTCAGGTCGATGTGTTGTATCGTCGATGAATTGACTTCGATGGGCCTGTGGTTGTTGAAGATGACCGGTGTCTTCAGATGGCCGTACCACGAGGCCTGCTCGTTCGGCGTCATTTCCATCGGAGGCTTCGCCGGGCCCCAGCAGTAGAAGCTAGAAACGCAGCATCAAATGTTAGTAACGGGCGCCATCGCACACACAAAGGCCGACATGGTGATGTTCTGAGTTGAAACGTGTCGTTGAAATCCTTTTTTGGGCCACGGTCTTACTTTTGCATCTCCGACGCCGAGCTCGAAACACCGCGCCATAATAATAATAGGGCGCCGGCTGCCGCGACGAGTAGAAGAATTCTTGTCCTCGTGAGATATACCCAGACTGCCCTCGCCGGCGGAAGCTGTGCCCGGGCAACCTTCCAGTTATACCCCTTGGGAAGAAGCATGGTGTCCGAAGAACCAGCGCGACGACGCGTCAAATTATGGAGAGCCAGCTTGGTGAATCGACTCGAGTGCCGGTGAGGAACGATTGAATCTGCACACAAAGGGCACGGTAGCGTCCAGCGGCGGGTCGAAGGGCAAGAAACGAATGCGCAGAAACGACTGTGGTGATCTGATGTCGGGGTAGAGTCTTGGAGATTTCGACTACGAAAGTACAAAGTATTTTGAGCAGAGCGAGTGCTTAGGGGGGAAAAAACGATACGGGGGTACTAGGCTAATTTAGAGGAAAAGGGTACAAGAAGGATACTGTAGGTCTAATGTAAGGTACCTCACACCACCTGGCCTTCTCGAATCCTGCCGCCCCAAATTGCCACTAATTCCTTAGCTAAGGACAGTGTTCTGTTCGCTTCAGGGCAGTTGACGTCGATATTTCACCAAAACTTCAATTTGACGTTTTGGGTCAAGTGTGCCCCATTCTCCCTCCCCGGGCTAGAGTGTCTGGCTCTTACTCGTGCAAAATAACATGGCAAATAGAAACATTGGTCAAGGAATTTCCTGCTGACAATCTGCCCTCAACTGGCTGACCAAAATCTGGCGAGATACTCTTCAAGTGAGTGTTCAGTGGGCAAAGAACGTCTGACAAGTCTGCGCCGATAGGAAATCAAGTATCTCCCATGTACTTCTCAAATCGTATCTGCGCGATAACGCGACTTTCAAGGATAATGATTAAGCAGCTCAGGAACTTTAAAAAGACCGGGGGTACAACGTAGGGAATCTAGGGGTACGAGGTCCGCCTCTCTCCTCCGCCTTCGAATTGGCTGTGATCTTGGAAGAGGAGAGATCCCACCACTCAGAGACCCCTCAGATAACGGGAAGTAACCAGCGCTTAATGCAACCGACATGCCAGGTTTGGCAGCACTATCGACGCCGTAATCTCTCAAAGCAATGGCGACTCCGAGTTCGAAGTACTTCAAAGCCTTTGGATCCTACTCAGGTCGCTAGTGGAGTATGAACGCATAATCTTCCTTTTCACCGCGTGCGCCCACCGTTTCTGTGTCTCCTTTTATGCTCCCTAGTTGACTTGGCGTCGAGCCCCAGAGAGCTTCCAACATCGAATCCACAGCCTGATAATTACCGCTGGCTAGTAATACTCTACTCTTAGTTCCGCCCCTGTCAGAGCCAACCAGAGCGGAAGTATTTGACCAAATATTATGCTTAAAGGGGGCCCTAATCACGGTTTGCCGACCGAGACCCGTGTATTAACAGTTCCGAAGTACGTCTTCACCCTGCTCACTACTTCGTTAATTGCATTGGGATTTAAGATGCTGGAGCCCTGGAGAGGGCGGCGGTTGAATTAGGCCGCTTCGAGCTCTGATATGACATGTGCGTTCCTTCTCGACCCCAATCCAGCAGGGATCTTCTAGACTCTTCCGCCAAAAAAACCGACCTGATATCGTGACAACCACCTAAGGAAAGAAAAGAAATTTACCACGGGAAATTCTCGGTACCGGAGGGTACTGTTTTCCTTCATATATTGACGACCTAACTAGCAAATGTGAGGTCACACGAGAGAGCAGGTCGAGAAACAGCTTGGCAAACATCCACAGATTCCCCAATTCTATGGCCTCGCCCTGGAGTGCATGTGCGTTTGGAACGGGCTGCCTTGAGATCTGTCCGCGCATATACCCAATCGCATCTACGAAGTAAATACGCCGCCATGCGAACTCGCCCAGAGGCGGATGTCGGGGCGGGACTTTGATGACGGGCGGGCTCATCAGCGGAGCAGTCATTTATTAAATCATAGCCTAGGCGTAGTCGTTCCACAACATGCCAGACGACCTGGCGGAGAAACGATATAGACGCAGGGAGTTTCCTTCCCTTGGCGGCATCGTAGTGGCACACTGTGTTGATGAAGTCTACCCACAGACATGTTGAAGTAGAATAGACAGAATAGCTCTATATCTTCATCACTGGGCCTATTCCAGAACTCGTCCTTCACCTCTGTCTTGGTTTGTGATAGCCTCTTGCTCCGTCCTTCTGTTCTTCTGGTTTTCAAGCCCCAGTCGGTCTCTCGCCCTTGCTTCGTCTGCCCATACCAAGAGGGCTGTGGTCTCGAGTGTTCGTATCACCCATCCCCCATTCGTGTGAAATCTTCCTTCTGGAGCATTAGTTTCCCAATCCTTGTTTCCCCACAATTTCTGTCCGACAATTTCCAGGCCACACCTGGTGACAGCTGTCCCATTTCCTCACAAATTGACAACCAAAGGGCGCAGCGATCATGGTCTCGGTGAGTGTATCAAAATACCCAGCGTGAATTCGTGAACCAGCCAACCCATTGTTCCCCTGACATCTTCGATAAAACACCACCTCATCAGACTATATGATCTTATGTCTATGGTATCCTGAATTTATGTCGATTATTTAACACATCTACGGCGTTGTATTTTCTACAACACTTTTCCCCACTGCCCAATTTGGCACGGAAGCCAACTCAGCACTTACAGGATTCACACAACATCCTGTTGACATTTCACCTCGAACTGGTTCGGCTTTATTCTCAAAACCATCTATCCCTCGAGCTACAGTCTCCAGGAGGCACGAAAACGAAGTTTGGTACCCAGATAGTAGTGTCGCGTTGCCAGAAATGACTACCCGTCGATCTGCTAGGCTTCTTGCCCAAGCCGAGCTCAAGGCTCCAGTACCCTTACCAGCGCCTACCGCCAACTCTACGGGCAGGAAGAGAAAGGCAGTTCCCTCATCTACAGATACAGAGGCTATCGCGCCATCTACACCAACCAAACGGCGCGCCCGAACCAATGGCTCGGGGCCTATCCCGGTGACACCTACTAAAATAACGGAGCCACCCAGTTTCATCTCAAACGACTCCCTCAAGCCTAAATCAGCAGTTATCAACAGAGTGGCAGATCCGAGGGCCACAAATGCACCCTTGGTATCGCCTATGAGCTCTCGGGTTGTGTCTTCCAGACTCGTGGGAGATGTCTCACCCTCAAAGGTCGCGAGCATCAAGACTACTACTGAGAATATCCTCGAGGAAGCGTGTCGGCACCTTATCCAGGCCGACGCGCGGATGAAGGCTTTAATCGACACTCACCACTGTAAGATGTTCTCACCGGAGGGCCTCGCCGAAAAGGTTGACCCGTTCGAGTGTCTCGCCAGTGGCATCATCGGCCAGCAAGTCTCAGGAGCCGCCGCCGCATCAATCGAAAGGAAGTTCGTGGCGCTTTTCGAAGATGAAGGGGCCAAAGGATTCCCTTCACCGGCCCTCGTGGCGCCATGTTCCATCGACAAGCTTCGCTCAGCCGGTCTATCGCAACGAAAGGCTGAGTACATCAAGGGTCTCGCGGAAAAGTTTTGCAGCGGCGAGCTATCGGCACAGATGCTCATAGACGCGCCCTATGACGAACTCCTGGAGAAGCTGATCGCCGTCCGTGGGCTCGGCCGCTGGTCGGTCGAGATGTTTGCCGTGTTCGGACTTAAGCGTCTGGACGTCTTCTCGACAGGAGACTTGGGCATTCAACGGGGTATGGCGGCATTTGTTGGCCGAGACGTGGCGAAGCTAAAGGCGAAGGGCGGCAAGTGGAAGTACATGTCAGAAGCTGAGATGAAGGAGATTTCTGAAAAGTTCGCTCCCTACCGCAGCTTGTTCATGTGGTATATGTGGAGGACTGAGAATGTCGATACGAGTGTGCTTGAGAAGGGTAAGAGTTCCGGATGATCGAGGTGTGCACATTTTTGAGTTTCCATTCTTGTATTACCGATGTTATATATCTATCTATCTTACCGACACGGAAGGGTTAATTCATATTTTAGGCGACCGTAAAATGCGAGGCAACAACCACGTGGATTCCTGAGGGAACGAGTTAGGTGACTTGTCCGACAGTGATATCAATCTCTACGAAGGCCCTCAACAACTGTTTATCTCTCGTAGCAGTCACTACCAGTCTCCCAAACACTGAAGCAAGGCGCCACTCTTGTATGTCTCGGAGTCCGACAACCGGTCTTAGGTGACGAACGGGTGTAGCTCTGCACGACCAGCCTTCAGATGGGATCACTAGGCTTGACGGAAGCTCGGGACCAGCCATACTCGACCATTCCCGAGGCTGCGGGTGCCAGCCATCAAGTTTGAACTTGTGTCGCACAAGAAACCAAGATATGTCCCGAGGTTGGTGGAACTACGACTTTGGCAGGACGGGGAAAATCCCCAGACCTCTTTCCACAGAAACGGGTACGCTGTGAACTAGAAAAGTGAGTTCTTGGCAGGGGCACAATTGGGTAGTCGGGTGCTCGCAGCCATCGATGGGCTGGCACGAGCCGTGGGATAAAGGAAGATTGATGATGTCATCGTCATCTTGTAACAACCCGGGGACATATATTTACAGGATGCAGTATGTGAGCTGCAATACCGTAGGCCATTGCCAAGACATCCGGAGCAGAGGGGAAACCAGGTCAAACCTAGTGCGGGTTTAATAGCAACGCCTTACACCCCCAAGCCCAGAAGGGGGAAACTCAATCTCAACCTGGGACAAGGCACTATCCAGACGACAACAGTGGCAACAAAAGTGGATGGAACGGCTTAACTCCATGCTACTAGCGGTATTTGCCGCTGGATAAAGAGGTTGGGTCCACGGCGGGAGAGTCGTTGCCTAGTGACAATGTGTTTCTCTCCGCCGATTCATACTTTCTACTATATTCACAGTTCTACGACACTAAGGTTGCGAGGCATCTTCATTGTCCCGCTTCCGTGCTTGATCAAGTACGCGTGGCAGTCATTGTACTCAGCCCTTTGTGAGATGTAGGTGGTTGGGCCCGAAGGGGTTGATCGAGGCCAGTCTCGTCGGGCTATCTCTCTATAATGCTGTTAGCGTGCATATGAATGTGATTCTACCACTTTAGCCAACCGCCAGGTCTTGGTGTTGGATAGTATTTATTCTGCATCACAGCCCGCCAAATCAGTTACGGCGCAACCGAGTGGCTTCATCCAACCACCAGTTGGCATCCCTGCCTCGTAGATGATATCCGGCGGCTCCAGGGCGAGAGGTCCGCTTTAATGCGAGTTAGTCGCCGAGGCAATGCCCAAATCCTGCGACTTGAGCCTTCACAGAAGTTTGAAACATCGCCTGGCGTTGTCGAATCTTCAGGAGAAACCAAAAAAAGGAGGAGCGCCAGTTATAACAGAATAGGAGGGGCGCAGCCGTTATGAAAGAACTCCCGGCATTTATTCCAACCAATTTCGAAAGATGGATCTCTCCAAATACCAGCGCGGGATGAATACTGGAGACAGTGCTTGATCAACCTCAGATTGATTGTGTTGAAACACTCGTCCCAGCCACTGCCGTCGAATGGTTGGCCTCTTCGTGCGCTCGCGTGTCCTTGGATGAATTCCCAATATTTCAAGTTTTCAGTGTCGCGGCGTGAGGTTGGTTGTTTGTTGTCGCACATCAGTTTAGTATGCTGCTTCGTATTGATCACTACGAGCCGAGTCGAGTCGAATTATTAGAGTTCAATTGATACAGGATGTTGTGCTGGTTTATAACTTTTTCGTGCCACGGAGGTACTTCATTGTTTACTTCGTACTCGTAGCACAAAGTACGTACTACGAGTCTACGATCCAGGGAGCGCCACATGGGTCGTCGTCCCAGATCTTCAAAACAATTTATTGAAGAGAAAAATGAGATCCCCACCGAGATCCCCTCCGTCTGCAAGTTTAGTTGTCGGCGGTGGGCGTCTGCACTGCGCTACTGAGAGTTCAGCATGAGAAATCGATGCAGGAAATGGTTAGCGTCGTTTTGCTTTCGTATCGATCCTAGCTTCGATCGACGAAGTATTTTTCAAGGTACTTCGGACCTGCCCTGCTTCGAAACTATCATAGTCAAAGTACATATGACTCCCCCAACATTCGTACTTGTTACTCGGGGATTAGACAAATACTTCCTCAGGTTCCTCTGAAACTTGTATGATTAATTTCGAACTCGATTACTTCGTATTGTTCTGTCACCCATTCCTGTCACCTACATGGCTGCTGCAAACAGTATCACGACTGGTTATTGTGATTTCTCTATTTGGTAGGAGTTCTCGATTCCACAAAGAGCGCCTTGGGACAAAAAAGCATTCCCAGCTAGCGATGACGTTGCTTGTCCGTGTGCATCCAAGGAGGTCCAGGGTTCCAGCTGAGGGGTGTGTATAAGTAGCTGCAAGGTACAAAGATCCAGGAACCGACACTAAGGATAGTGCAGTGTATGTACTTCGTACATACAGAGCGGTTGTACCTCGGTATTTCGTAGAACTCCGCTTCTCGCCAAATGCTTCAATTTGAGGGAGAGACCGTCACTGGCTGAGACGCTGGTTGGCGTTCTCCATTGTGTCGTCTTGCCCCCCTGTCCAGCTGTGGTTGTCAGGCCTAAAACCCACTAATAGTAATACCTGACGTACGAAGCAGTGCGCACTACTTCGTACTTCGTACAAGATCAAGACGACCAGCACAGACTCGACGGATCATGAATAATGTTGTCCGCTAATAATTCATAGATGGATAAGTGGGCTTGATGGACTTACTTTGTAGTGGAGAGGTGCAGATGCAAAATGCAGAGGTCAACCCTGGTGATTGAGCTGTGCTATCAATCACAACAACAAAATGTGAGATATGCCCGCTGCGTTGCCCTTGATAAATAGGAGCCTCCGCTGCTTCATCGAGGAAACACAGTATCCCGAGGACAAAATATTTCGTACGAACATTGAAGTCTTGTACTCTACTTCGTACACTTCATGATCAGTTGAAATCATCAATTGATCTCCCAGAAAAGGAACGATTAGTCCCTCCTCAGGTCATGAAGTACCTCGTCGTTAACTCGTAAACTACTTCCAAATGGTGATGGATGGTTGGCAGTAAGAAGTGGTGCTCGTATCTTGATTTGTATCGTCTCCACCCCCCATTGTTAGAGCAGGCGGAGGAGGCACGGGAAATTGTCACCATGGATCGATTCGGTGTCTTTAAATTAGCTCGCAAAAGGGCATCTCTCGTATCTGAGCAGCATTTCAGTTGGCTCTTGATACTAGTAATACCTCAGGAGAAGAGCACTGCAGTGTGGTGGGATCGCTCAAGAATACATCGTACTTTGTACTTTGTACAGCGAGAATTTCCTTGAAATTGGTGATCAAAGGGTACATTGATGGCTCGACATCTGAAGTACCTGGCCTCCTTCCCGGCTCTAACCCCCTTGTTCCTGACTTTGCTCCAAGCTACACGCCCCTTGCCAAGGTTCCCACACGCCCCAATCTGCCACTCCAGTTCGGGGTTGGTGCTTCCAGGAGCCACCCGAAGTGTTTCTCCTTTGCCCTTGGCTCCTTCCTCCTTTCGTGACATCTGTGAATATCCCTCCTCCAACCCCAAAACACACTCCTTCCCTCACTTTCGTTCTTCGTGTTTCTCCTTCTCTTCTTTCTCTCGCTTCTCTCAATCTTACTATTATAATTTCACCCGACGAGCGTCCTTCCGCCTTGACCTTCCCTCGTTATCACCAAGAACAGAGGAAGAAGCCGGTCATCCGCCAAAGCCGAACGCGAAGGAAAAGAGCACTTGGGTCAATATCATTCCACCTGCCGAGGTCACCATTATCACGCGTATTTCGACGCCGAGAACGTTTACCACGAATCCACGATCCTTTAGAGGTAGGAACTTTACTTCGGTCTTGGACGTAGCTCTTGCTCCTTCCCAAGAGCTCTTCGCCCTCCCCCTTCCCGCTCCCTGACCAGTTTCGTAATCAAATCCGCACCCGTCCTTGCGTCTACTCCTATCACATGTGGATATTTTTCGGGCAATTCTAGTCGCGAGCTGGGATCTCTAACAACACTACGTTGAAATCCTCGATCGCGAACTATCTTCTTACTTCTGGGCTACCAGTCTTAATTCATTCCTGCCCAGCAATATATTTTCCGTCTGCAGATTTTACTTATTCTTCCGACTATTCTTGAAACTTGAAACACTTGTGGCGGTGTATCGGCAGTTCAGCTAACCTGGGAAATTTCAGATCTAGCCATCACAATGTCCGCTGGCAAGATCCTCCTCGCTCTTGCGGCTGTTGGTGCCAGTGTTGTCTCTGGTTAGTTTGGCCCCTCATCGTGGGCATGCGTAAAATCAACGGCAATTGCTAACGGTTCGATTGTTATAGCGCAATCCAACTCCCTCTGCGCGTCCGCTACTATCACGGTTGCCGCGCCCGCGGAGGCCACCATTCCCTGCCAGACTGTCAAGGGTTCTATCGTCTTCGACGCCTCCGACGCCCTCGCCGGCGTGATCAACATCAGCGGCCCTCAGTCCGTCGCCGGTGACCTGATCATCCGAAACGCTACCAACATCAACTCCCTCTCCAGCTCTACCATCGAAACTATTGGCGGAAAGTTCGAGCTCACTGGTCTGCGCAGTCTGAGCAGCCTCGACTTCACTGCTCTGGAGTCCGTTGGAGAGATCTCTTGGATCAGTCTTACCCAGCTTGAGAATGTCCGCTTTGGATCTGACGGAGTCACCACGGTCAAGACCGTCCGTATCTCCGACACCTTCCTTTCCAGCCTTGATAGCTTCAGCATGGTCTCGGTCGGTACCTTCCAAATCGACAACAACCAGCGTCTCACCACCTGGGAGACCCGCATGACCAGCATCAGCGACAAGCTCATCGTAGCCGACAACTCGCCCGACCTTGAGGTCTCTCTCCCCCGTCTCACCTGGGCCGCCAACCTCGACGTTCGTGGTGTCAAGGGCCTTAGCGTTCCTCTTCTCAAGGCCGTCAATGACTCTATCCAGCTCACCCAGAACAAGGCCATGGAGTCCTTCATCGCCCCCAACTTGACTGCCACCGGTGCCGATGTCTCCTTCAGGAACAACGATAACATCAGCAACATTAGCTTCCCTCTACTTGAAAAGACTGGAGGCAGCTTGACTGTCCAGAACAACACTAACCTTGCCTCCATCGATGGCTTCCCTAAGCTTCGACAGGTCGGTGGTGCTGTTACTATGCGTGGAAGCTTCAAGAGGTACGTTTGTCTTTTTCCCCCTCTGTCTTTGTTCAGTTCGCGAATGCCTTCTTCACGGCCTTGTTTTTACAACCCAATTTCTAACTGTATGGTTTCTCCCACTACAGCATTGAACTCCCTAGCCTTGACGACGTTAAGGGTGCTTTCGACGTCTCTAGTACCGAGGACATCAGCTCTGACTGTGCCGGCTTCAAGTCGCTTGCCCCCAAGACCAGCGGTGGCAACGGCAAGATCCAAGGCTCCTTCTCATGCACCTCGAAGAACGCCAATGCGAACCAGGGCGGCAAGGGAGGCACCAACAGCAGCGACAGTAAAGAGGATGGTGCCGGCTTCCTAAGTGTCAACACTCCTATCATTCTCGGTGTTGCCGCTCTCGGTGCTCTCGTCCAACTCCTCTAAACGGGCTGCATGGGCATGTAATGGTGCGCGCTACTCTGTACATGATTTCGCAGACTCGGAAGTTGGTGACGTTTCCGAGCACGTTTGGGATTCTCTCCCTTGATGACGCTCTTTGCCTTTTGTTCTTTTTCCTGTTTCGTTTTTACATACCATTTTGTTTTTCATCGACTTGCGAAAAAGGGAGGTGGTGATACGCATCATCCTCAGCATTGTACTCGGGACCTCCTAGGCGACATACGCAGGAACGAGCCAGCTGGAGTTTTTCGACATATGGAAATTCGAATTCTACTATACTTAATAATGCGACCGGCGATTCGGCTTACCTCCCCGCCGGATCGCTCAGTCAACCGATCCTTTCTCCAGCCAAGGAGCGTCTAACGTTGCCGGAGGGTTACTTTGTCCATATGTACGGAGGGGTAGATGGTGGGGGTGGAAAAAGATTGCAATACGCGTTTTTGCCTGCATTGAAGTGTGTCCCCGTGAGGTTGTTCACCAAATCTTAGTGTTGATGTGTGTAGTTGGGTCTGCTGTAGAAGTAAACAGTCACATTCAGCCGCTCTCAATCTTTCAGGAGTTTATGCATATTGGGTATCAGGGGTTTTATTCCACACTTTGGACCCCTCATGGCATATTATCTTCAACGTTTTAAGTACTAATACAACAGGGAAACGCTAAATCCCCGGAAGCTGACCCCAACAGATGTGGACTAGCTATAAATGCCCTTCTCGAATCTGTCCGAGTCGTAGAACTTGGGCTGGATAGCGTTGCCGTTAAAGATGCGACCATTGAGCTCGTTTACCGCCTACGGGAACATGTCAGTATCTTTGTCCCCAGATTGCTACCAGCGGGAGAGCTGGGGATAGGCGAGTGATGGCAATGATACTTACCCTTAGGGCGGAGACTTGGTCGGTGAACTTGATGAAGACTTGTCGGGTCTCGACGTCGATGTAGAGGCGTTCCACGCGGCCGTACTAAAAAGAACATAAAAGTTAAGTCTCACTAACCAAAAACCTGAGGGGAAGGGGAGAGCAAACCTTGTCGCCGCACTCTTCGCCAATTTCCTGACCCAATCCCGAGGCAATCTCGCCCTGCAAATCATCCATACCCTCCAACATATTCCTCAAAACAATAACCTCACTCATAGCGCCAAAACCCTCCTCCTCACCCGCCCGACCAGGCTTCCGATTCCCACCCAAGATCTTAGAACGCGCCGCGGGCTCAGCCCACCCGCCTCCCTCGGCATCGGACTTCTTCTTGCGCTTCTCGACCTGGACACGCAAGGGGTTAACGA
>SJVG01000557.1:0-25597 GCA_034774675.1 Scedosporium minutisporum
ATTTTACGCCCGTCCCCCCCGATTCCCTTTTTTGGGGGACCTTAGCTGGCATATTCGGATTGGTGCCCACTAGGGGACCACCGCAACCATCGCGAAAGTGGATTCCGGCTCGGGGCTCGGGGCATCATTCGGTGCTCCTGCCAGCATCTCCTCTTTGGTGCCGCCCTCGCTGCAGCCCTATATCGACAATACCCTTGCGAAGACTACGATCCTGGTTTCCGAAGCCGCCCAGTACGTCTCCTCTCAGACTGGACTTCCACCTTACGCTGCCCTCGCCACTGTAATCTGTCTCGTGCTCGCAATCCCTCTCACCATGTGGTCCTTCTGGCCTCAGCGCCCGACGCTATCTCCCTATGCGTCCATGAACCAAGGGAGGACGCCAGACGTCACCGAGCAAGACTACAGCTACATCACGACCCAAGAACTCGAGGAGGACGATATCTTAGACATCAAGCACAGGGGCGTCACCTACGAAGCCCATTTCCCAGCCTACTCGATCGGAGACGGCAAGTTAAAAGTCCACGATATCCGGGACCGCGTGGGCATCCTGCTAGATCTAGACGACTACGAGACCCGTCGAGTCCAGCTCTTCTACAAGGGCCGCCACCTTAAGGAGCCTGGCGCCCTCGCGCGAGACTACGGCGTCAAGAACAAGAGCGAGATCCTAGCCAAGATCCGAGACGACAACCCCCGGGAAGGCTACGAAGGAGGTTATGGTTCGGAGGAGGACGACATCGTGGTGGCCGAGGAAGGAGGAGGATCCAGCTACGGCGGAAGCAGCGTCGGAGTCGGAAAGAGCTCCAGCAAACGCCGCAAGGGCCGAAAGCCCAAGAAAAAAGCCAAGCCCGCGGCCCCCTCGAGCCCCAAGGACGATGAATCCGCCTCCCAGGACCCGAACCGAACCCCCTCGCCGTCGCTGTCGTACCGAGAAACGCAGCTCGGCAAGCTCGACGAGGTCGCGGCATACTTCGACGAAGAACTCGCCCCCATGTGTATCAAGTTTACGAGGTCGCCGCCTAAGGATCCGGCGAAGTGCGAGGACGAGCATCGCAGGCTAACGGAGACGATCCTGGGGCGCATTATTTTGAGACTTGATGCTGTGGAACCGAATGGCGACGAAATGATACGATTGAGGAGGAAAGAGCTTATTAAGGAGTCGCAGCAGGTGCTCACGGAGCTCGACAAGGCCAAGGCGAGTGTAAAATGAATGAAGCCAATGATATGAACGGTGCACAAAGGTGTGCAGGGCCCCGTGATAGAGGGCCGTTGTGATATACTGCCCAGTACTCCTCAGGTAGCGGCTCAGGACATAACTAGGGTGGAAAGATAGCCACCGCGATAGGAAGGAGGACGGACAATAGGGGCCGCATTTTCTAGAGACACAGCATGGAGGATAAGCGAGTTCATTGTCGATGTTTGGCATTTTTGTTTTTCTTGTGGGAGAGTCCGATTTTGGCGCGGCCTTGGACGGGTCGAGGCGATGGCATGTGATGATGCGCATAACCAGATCAAACCTCTCTACTTCTACTTCCTCTTCTACTTCGTTGTCGCCATTCGATGAATTTTGTATACTGTGATATTCTGTATTTACGAACTTGAATTGTGCGACTTGAGCCATTTGTGTGTTCAATTGAATCCCTCGCCTTCGGATGTGATGTCTACAGATTCGATCGAGCCCTGTTCAACGAGAGATCAGTTGTGGCGAGCAAAATGGCAATGTCGTCTTAGTGGCGGAGGGGTGGCTCAGCAGATCTGGAAGACAAGAATTACTCAGCGATGGCACAGTACGAATTTGGAGCATCGGTGGTTCAGGTTCCGCGCAAGTCCTGTGTGCTTACCTAATTGCCCACGACTGGCCGCCATTTGATTCTGCCCTGTAGGTTTTGTGAGCCCTAAAGCCTCTCAATCACTCAAAAAACCCGCCTCCACTTCTCTCCCAATCCGGCTAGATCCCCTCGCGCCCACTGATTGGCCACCACACTTCACAGAGCCCTCCTCTCTTCGTCCACTTGGTGGGAATATGCACCAACTTTGGAATTTTCGCTAATCGATATTCCTCTTCCCTTTTTTGCCCGCGACAACGAAGAACTAACCTCAACAGCAAAAACCTCCTCCCTCCCTCTCCCCCTTCAGAGCCAAACAATCCAGCTTCGACACTGGGCGGTTTGACCTGTTTTTAATAAATTCGGACATCGTTTGTAATTTCGGTAACGGTTTATCACGATGTCGAGTTTCGAGCCGGTTGTGAGTATCTCCCCTCTCGAGAACTATTCACAGATTCCGCAGAGGCTCGATAAGGGCTTTGGGGCTTGGGGCTCTTTAATGGGTGCCTTTTTCGAGATCAACCACACTGCCGAACCGAGCCTTTCGAATGAGCATCAGGCTTTTTTTCTCTCTGCATTGTCTCACGAGGCGGGCTTTGGAATGGCGGTGATGGGAGGCTCGATTGGGTGGCCTGAGGCTTCTGAGCCTCTTTGGAAGAACAGCATCCCATCGATTGACCGAAGGAATTGAAGAAGTCGCTGACCGTTGTGTTTTTTCTGGTTTAATAGGTCGTCATCGATGGAAAGGGCCATCTCCTTGGCCGCTTGGCCAGCATCGTCGCCAAGCAGCTTCTCAGCGGCCAGAAGATCGTCGTCGTCCGATGCGAAGCTCTCAACATCTCCGGAGAGTTCTTCCGATCTAAGCGTATGTTGGAAACCCTCGGATACCTGTCTGCGGCGGGAATGGAATGGAAGGGGCCACAGAGGCGCTGGCCATTGCCCGATCGATTTTCGATACCGACCGACAGAGAGACGAACACTCTTGAGAATTGATGAACTGACGTGCCCTGGCTAAATAGTCAAGTACCATGCTTACCTCCGCAAGATGACCCGGTACAACCCCACCCGAGGTGGTAAGTCAACATTTCTGCCCTCTACGAACCACTCGTGATCCGCGGGGTATACGATCCCCGAGTCATATGGACCCGGTTACTAACGCAACTTGCTCTCCAGGTCCCTTCCACTTCCGCGCCCCCTCCCGCATCTTCTACAAGGCCGTCCGAGGCATGATCCCCCACAAGACCGCCCGTGGAGCCGCGGCGATGGAGCGATTGAAGGTCTTCGAGGGTGTCCCCCCTCCCTATGACAAGATGAAGAAGATGGTCGTCCCCCAGGCCCTCCGTGTTCTCCGTCTCCAACCCGGCCGAAAGTACTGCACCGTTGGTCGTCTCAGCCACGAGGTTGGCTGGAAGTACCAGGATGTTGTCGCCAGGTTAGTAGACACTTTTCCCCCTCTTGTTTGTGGAAGGAAATGGAAGTTCGAGGATGGATGGGCGGTGACCGAACGGAATCTCCCAATCGTTTGCGCTTGGTGACCACGGATTCTTGAACGGTATCACTGACACATAATCTCAACTCAACAGGCTCGAGGACCGACGAAAGGCCAAGGCGGCGGCCTACTACGAGCGAAAGAAGGTTGCCCAAAGGCAGCTCTCCGAGGCGAAGAAGGGTGCCAAGGTGGACGCCAAGACGGTGAAGGCTCTCGAGTCGTTCGGCTACTAAAAAAAAGAAAAGAAGGAAAATTTTAATACTTTTTCTCTTTTTTGTGTGTATCGGCCTTAACTACTCCCCCCACAAGAGGTCTTTCACACTTGTTTTTTTGAACCCCCGTTCTCCTCTTTCGGTTTTCATTAGATTGGCGTGGCAAGGTTTAAGGGATTGTCTTCATTTCCTGCAGATGGCAAAAAAAAAGGATGGTGGTTCAGGAGGAGGAAACGAATATGTTTTTGTTACCCATGTTCCCAAACACCCCCATCCCGGCCCGGGAGCGGTCCCGGACGCGATCGCAAAAATATAGGTCGAAGAGGCTCTCAATGAATGCAGGTGCATGATGACGCAAGAAACACACACAATTATACAACACAACCAAAAAAAACAAGACACATACCATGAAATGAAGACGAAGTCAAAGATGGCCGGGCGTGTATAGTCGGGAATGTTGTGGTTTTCTGTTTCTTTGCCCTTAGAAAGTAAACGTGATGTCATTCGGATGGCGTTGGTAAACTGAGATGAAATTCTTGTCCCAACTACTACACGACTCTTGCGCCGTTCCTGTTCTCTCGACGTACTTCGTAGATTCGATCTCTCCGCGCCAGGGTTAAGAGTAGAACTGGCGGCTCTGACATTGACCGCAGGGTCAAGTACAACTCCGCATTGACCGAGCCTGGCCTAGAAAAAGAGCAAGATCAGGAAGACTGTTAGCCTTTCCATCTGGCCAAGAACCAGCACGAGCCAATCATCCATCACTCGTGACATTGAATTCCGTCAATGGTTCAGCTCGAAGATATCTAGCCGTGTCATTGGACAGAGACCTACGCCTCCATGTAGCAAGAATCCTTCGATCGTGAGAGCCTATCGTCAACCTCCCTGTAAAGCCTCGCAATCACATCACGATTGCGGGGTTTCCTCAAGATCTTGTATGAAGATGGACTCTTTGTCTTTTTCAAACCCCTTCGTCTGGCACCAGATGTCCTGACGCAAAAGTTAAGCGCTGAGCAGTCTGGCGTGCCGGCATCCCGAACAATCGTCCCCATGGAGAGACCATTCTCAAATCCCCAGCGCAAGGGCACGCGTAGCATTGTAGCGAGCATACTCTTCTTTTATTTATCCAGCACCGTCGACGCTACATGCTACCGACGAGATGGCAATCCCGTCGTTCCAAACAAAAACATCGCGACGTGGCGAGAGTGCAACCCCGGCGCGGGCGTGACGACCTGCTGCAGCGAGATCGACCTATGCCTCGACAACGGGCTCTGTCTGGGCTTTGGCGGACCCGGCGTTTTCTATATCCAGGGATGCACGGATTCATCTTGGCCTAGGTCATCGTGCCCTGCCTACTGCGACGGCCCTGATGGTAATGTTTCCTGGGGAGTTTACAGTTCCGGAGGGTTTGGCTTCAATGTTGTTACTAACCTCGGTACTTGACATGTAGACGGCTATGGTAATATCCGCGTGTGGCGCTGCACCGACGATGGGAATTATTGTTGTGGATTCAACGACTGTTGCGGGAATAAGACTATTGCTAGGTTCAGTGTACCGAACCCCAACTCAGGCGCCCATCCGCCTAGCTCTGTATCGACCTCCTCGGGATCGAGCTCCGCGTCCTCGACATCGGAACAGACCACCAAGTCTAGCGTGGATGTGTCGGCAGCGGACGAGACGAACTCCTCTGCGCCAGAGAGTGTATCGGCAGGGTCGAACGATTCGGCCTTGAGAGTCGGCCTCGGAGTGGGTATCTCGCTCGGTGTGCTCCTGCTAGCACTAGTTGGCTGGATTGCCTGGGATTGGAGGAGGCGGGCTGGTGGTAAGGCTGTGGTACCTTCGGGAGATGAGCGGGAGCCGACGCAAGCTGAACTATCTGGGCAGGGAGCACACATTGTGCCGAACTACCAAGCTTGGCCACCTACGCAGGATATGTCTTCTCAAGGGGGACATGTGCAAAACAACTACCAGACTTGGCCACCACCACAAGAGATATCTGCGCATGGGGGACATGGGCAGAATTACCAGGGTTGGTCACCACAAGAGTTGCATTCTGCAACGCCTGCCAGGGAGTTATATGGTTCTTGATAGATGCCAGACCTGAAATCTGGCACCCAACTGGCCAAGGCTACCCGGAAGGTTACGAGGTCTCGTGCAGAACAAATATCTCTGCTGGCCTGGCCTTCAACATTGCTCTATCGTACGAGAAGTAGACGTGTGCAAATGGGGCTTCGTGGTTTGGTGTCAGCTCGTCCGGTATGGTTGTAGCACCCGAGACCCCCATGGCTGCGTATGTAGATGAACCGTCCGACCGTCATAGATCGTAGACTGACACGAAGGATGAGGCACCTATGCCGATTATTGAGCTGGCCTTAAGTGCCGCGGCACTCATTGCCAGTGTTCGGTGCATGTACGGCTGCTGGCCGAGTAAGAGATCATTGATGGATAAGACGGGTCCAGAGAGAAGTTGAAAGTCTCTGGTGTCTTCGAATAGTTGAGTTGCACCTTGACAGAAGCGAGCAATTGTCCTATTTCTCTCCAGTTCTAGATTGCTCAGCGCAGATGCTATCACGTGCACGCATTCGATATAAGGATCAATTGATCAATTGATGTGCTAACTGTCCCCTCCTCTCAACATTGAAGCGTCTTGAACAACGATGCCTCCCTCAACATACCAACCTCAGAAACTTACCGCCGTACCCATTACGCCAGAGGCTCTCTCCGCCGAAATAAAGTCAGCTAAAATCCTTCTATTACGTCTGGAACAGCTCTCTGGAAGTGTGGAGAGGGAGTTGGCCGACGAGGCGAAGGAGGAGCTGGGGAGTTATGAAGCTTGGATTCGGAGTATTGGTGATGATGGCTCGGTGAAGACAGAATCTCAGGAGACAACGAGGAGAAAGGATGAGGATAGGCCGGGTGTGTTGAACCAGACGAAGGCCACTCGTGAGGTTCTCGACATCGTAAGACACAACAATTCAACCACGAACGTCTTAAAAGTCCAAAGTTCATGTTAATTAACGAAGCCTCGTAGATCGGCGAGATAAAATTCAGAAGAAAATACATCACCAACCAACTAAAGCTCCTCAATCTCCAGAAATCCCAAGAGTATGTCCTATCCTCCAGTCCAGACGGCGTCTTCTTCGTCTTCTCTCCCCCTCTTCTTTCCCAATAGCATTTAGGAGGAGGCTAAATCATTTTCTATTTTCTTTGAATCGCAGGAAATCCCAGGCCCCCGAGTCCCGTATCTCCAAGCTGCAGAAATACAACGAGATCAAGGATATCGCGCAGGAGCTCATGGGCCTGGTCGCCGATAACCGCAACGTCACCGTCAAGACGCTCTACGAAAGTGACGAGTTTGGCGTCGACGCGGACGATTGACAGGATCGGGGACAGCCTCACCACTCGCCAGTCATGTTAATTTACGTTGTATGAAATCCCCTTGACAATGTCTTGTTTGTTCTTCGATGAGCTGCCTCCATCACCCTCTCCGTCGTTTATCTTGACTGGAAGTCACACCCACTCTTTAATTTTCCGTGGAGAAATACCTCAAGCCTTCCATTCGCCAGCGAATCCAGAAAAGAGATAAAGAGATACTTATTTACACAACAGCCTGGCATCGGTTCGTTCCTCCCAAGGGCATGGAATCGCCCAGTCATGTACTAATCCCTCACAGCGCCGTCCCTAAAAAACTGAAAATAAAACAATGGCATTAATTTGAATGTCGCCGTTCCAACTCAAACTCCCAAGTAAACAAACCTTTCTAATGACTCATTCTCGTCTTGTCATTACCAGCTAATGGTACGGTTAGCCCAATGCGCCTCTCCCAGGTCATCCCATGTCCTCTCTGGCCAAACGCCCCAGAAAATATCGCCTCCGGCTTCCGGTAGAAGAGCCACATCGGCATCTAGGATCATGTGTCGCAAATTGCTTTCCTTCCTTTTGCGCTGCGGCGCCTTATGCCTATTATCGAACAGCCGGTAGAGACGGACCCGCTCTTCCTCCAGATAATCAGTAATCTTCTCTCTCATATCGGCTATTTTTCGTGCGTGCAGTTGAAGTTCGAGAAGGTCTTCGGCCTTGACTCGGGAGGTTTTGTCTGGTGTGAGGCGACGGCTTCGCGATTTCGTCGTATCGTCGGTATTTTCTCTGTTGAGAATGTCTGTATCACGGTCTTCGGGGGCCGGGTCGTCCTTTTCGGGGAGTGGCTCTCCATCTGCAGTTCGGAGGACAGGAGGCACGCCGTATCCTTCGGCAGGATGACCCTCTAGGTATTGCAACAACTCAATATAATCTTTCGCCAAAGGGAGCAACTTCGTTTCCTCGCCAGGTTCGGGTTCCGGAAGCGGCAGTATCGTTGTGTAGCGGGATATCTCGGCTTCCGTCATGCCGGCGAGGAGGGAGCGGCGTGTACGGTCGAGCTCGGCCTCGTATGCTTGGAGGATCCCGATGGCGACCCGGCGGTGGTAGGACATATTCCGTGTTCGGGATGGGGTGATGAGTGAAGAGTGCTTGTATTCTATTGCGTAGTAACGCCCCAATATAAATTATTAATTATGATGTCTAGGCATCAGGGGGCGTCCCGACCAGGGGGTAGGGGCGTATTTAGCAATGCTGAAGAAGACAATAATCTTTGGTGCTCTACTATCCAAGAGACTTGAAGGGTGTTATTGAGCTCAGGCCAGAGAGATCGGTCCCAGGTTCCTGACACTTCGTCGGCCCTCTATAGGTGACTCCACAGTGACTAGACCGACTTCAACGCGGAGTTTCGGCAGTCACCATTGGCATGGGATGCCGGTCGTGACTCCTTGGGACAATCAGTATTGCCCAAAGAGAAGAAAACAATCGACTTGATTTGAAAAGGATTTGGGTCGATTCAGGGGTCGAGGAACTCGTGAGAATGGGCTTTGGTAGGGAATGAGTCTGTTTGTCCCGCCCCTCTCGGCGGTAAAGGTGCCACTTCAAGTCTAGTGGAGGGCCTAGGAGATGAATGACTCTTAGACAATAGAATTAAAGACGATGAGTTTGAGGATATGGGTGAAGAAACCGTGATACTGTAGGGACTGTCGAGTCTGGGAGGGAGGATGAGCGTAAGAGGTATCTTAGGCAGGGCATCGACAGGTCTGCTATTAAGATGGAAAGCCTCCGCTTCTGTGTGCACCATTGATGCCCTAACATGAATCATCGTGGGTATTATCCAGTGAGCTTGTGCTTGCTTATCTTGGAATTGCAAAGATGACTAGTTGGAAGTTACGACTTTCCCTGAAGCATTGGCCCCTCCACTGGTGCCTGTGTAGAAGTTTGCTGATCCACCAAGTCACCGAGTCTGTGAGTGCTGGGCTTCTCGTTGGAAATCTGGCAAGCTCCAGTGATTGAAGTGTCAAGGAGGAAGGAAGAAAGAGAAAAGTGGGCAAGAGGTGATGCTTTGACTTGATTTGAGAGGGAAGGATCGACTTATGAGTGGATCAAGGTGCGCGGAAGGTGCAACGGACTTGGAAAAAGGAAGCCAGTTTCCCTACCATTGTCAAGGTCACAGACTCACAGTTAAAGACACCGTCAAAGAGCTCAGTGTTCAATTCTCAGGTTTCGCCTTTGGATTCGGATGTCATTGAAGATTTGCAGTTCAAGGCCCTGATTTACCCCGATCTATTTATTGCATCCAAACCTGCCCAGCCTTGCCTGCTTACAGACTCAACAACTTCAATCATCTATATCTACCCACGACAGTTCGAGCCACGTACTGGGTCCACATCCACCTCAAGACAGTCGACATCCGACCCCCGATGGAGCAATGCTAGCTGTGATATGGGGAAATCGGAGAGCCGCTGCGAACTCCGAGGTCAATCGGCCTGTTGCTTGAATCATGGCCCTGGCACGACACCCATTCTGGTTTTTTTTGCCTAGGTGTTCTGCCTTGACCGAAATCATCAGGACAGAGCGGGATCTCAAAGCTCAGCGTCACCCAGCTCGAAAACCGCTCCTGTCTTGTTCCTTCCCACTTATCTCGCAGCCAAGGACTCCGTTTCTTGAGGAAGATTGGTCGCGGTAAGCTTCCGCATGTTGTCATTGTTGCTTGTCAATTATGTGTGCACTACCCAGCTTAGCCCAGGGCAACCTCTCGGGGTGGTCGTGCTATTTATCTATTATACCAATTTTTAAACCAGTACTCTAGGTACATCACGATTACTGTTGACTCGAGTAAATGTTCTCACACGAGATACCCATAGGCATTGTTGGCATCAAACACACTGGCAGCATCAGCTTTCAACCATTTAGTCGTCCTCCCGATATTACTACCTTCACCCCCATTACGTTCATCTTGCCATAATCTATGCTCCAAGGTAGAAAGTAACCCTAAAGCTAATCTTTACTCTCTCTTATCTCCTTACACATCTTCGCGCTCGTTGGGTTCTCATATTCGGATGTTTATGTTGGGGCAGGCCTGTGGGAATGGTCACAGGTACTAAAGGCAGGACTTAGCCAAAGCTCCAGGTAGATCAAAGATTAGGCCTGATCTGTATTAATTGATTGGCGATCAGATTGATCTTGTTCCTGAGATTGTGAGAGGTGATGAGTGTGGCTTCTTGCATATTATCTGATTATCTACATCTTACCTGCACCTGGGGGTGGTTGGTCGTCCCTCTTGATTCGCTAGTTCCCCCACCCTCGCTCTCTTTTTGTGCAGAAGATGTTAGTACATCAATGGTAGTGACCAGGGGCGCTGTGGCTGTTCGCAAGGCCTCGAAAAGTTGCGTCCTTGGGATCGACTTGGTCTGTATTGTGGAGGATGATAAGTTTGACTAGGAAGTAGAGGATAGAGAGTTGGCATCTAAGGCTGGTTTGCTTCTATTTGTTTATCACGACATGTGCTGCGGTATAGGTTCCCGCGATTCCTAGGTTTGCATAATAAAATTGCCTTCTTGAATGCCCTTGTATATTTCTCGGGAGCTGCGGAGTTCGAGGATGGAAGGACGACTCTAGGACAACGAGGACAAAGTAAGGTGCCTCGTTCCCACATCATAGCAGAACCTGATTTCAAAGCTCTAAGCTCCTGCCTCCAGTGCTACAGGAACCGAAGCCTTCAAAGATTCTACGAAGCACATGGTCGTACCAGTGCGTTCAATTTGGGGAGGGAGAGATCTCTGCAGACGATGAGAAAACATGTTCCTCAAAGCCGGCCTCGGTCTCCGCAAGAAACTGATGATGATGATGCTGCCAATACGAAAAGTGGACGCCAAGGTCTCGGTCAGCCGACAGGAAACCCATGTCCCACAATTCAGTCCATCAGTCCCCGGACTCGGCTCGCAGTCTAGACCTCGGAATACTGGCCCCATCATCTAGACTCATGTAAACTTCTGTCAACCTACAAAATAGGCCTGCAATTGTGGCCTTCAGCCCGTATTCGGGACGGTTGAGCCCATTTTCGAGGGAGGCAGTCTGTAGATACGTACTTGTTACATTGGCTTCGGCCCCAGACGAAGAATCTGATCCAATGAAATTTTATACGTGAATTCCAGCCAATAGGAAAGGTGCAAAGTACCATGTTTTCCAGAGATTCAATTTACTAGTGCATTTTCATCGCGTTTAACACCCCGTGGGGGCGTGGGATTTCTGCATTACCCGCGATAGCCTTGGTCACACATTGACTTCCTTGTGGTACCCTGACCAACGCACAGAGTCACTAACACGGTCATCGAATTTTTGGATCCGCCAAGCCTGTAGAAAGATACGAGACTCGTACAGTTCGCTGCTCCAGGCGCGGCTGCCTGGTTCACTCGAATTAAGAGAGAGCATTGCGAAAGTCTCTCAGAGTCGAGGTATTCCTTAGTATTGTAACGGCGAGCACACCCTCAAACCAATACGGGAACTAGAAGGATAAGGTATTAGACGGCATCAAATTGATTGGACTGGTGATGTTAAACTAGCGATTGGGGAGTTGCTTTGATCCCTCAACCCCCTAACCCTAACCCCAACCCCAAGCCATTTACACACCAGGTAACCGAGACAAAGTATCAGTAACAAGGCCCTGGCAGCTACCCGTAACTAGACTAGGAGAGATCGAATGAAAGTAAAAAGGTTTTGAAGAGCCTTAGCATTCGCCATTGGGGCTGCCCCCAGGGTATGGGTAGGCCGAGGGGCGGGTGTTAGGAGAGTGACCACAGTTCGCATATCCAACCCAAACGCTATAGTCCCTATCGGGAGCGTAATAGTGGCCAGAGATACTGCCTCTCCTGGGGCAGCATTGATTCCTAATATCCCAGATTCGATCTCCCAGCAGGCGACACGGAACAGACGTGCCGTCGGAGAATTCCTACGGAGGAGATAAACGCATAAGCAGCCGCACATCAGAAATGGGGTAGGAAGCATGACTTACGCTGCAAATGTAAGATCCCGTCGTATTCTCGCACGTCATGCGGCGGCATTCATTGTTTGGAGCACCACAATTGCCCGAGAGAGCCTGGAGATATCTCACAACATCCTATCGGTCGGTTCGATTGTTTAGTCTGGAGTAGCAAGAAGAATCCTAGTAGTTTAAGAATAAACTCACGATTGCATCGGTTGAACTGCCAGTGGCCATGACCGCGCAGCCAATTCCACTCTGTCGTTTGAATACACTCGGCGAGGTACCGAGACCAGCGTCAATCGACCGCTTTACAGGCACAACTTCTGGCCCAAAATCAGGATTGACGACCCGGATGGCCTCATAGATATCCTTTGCGACAAGTCAGTGGTTATTCTAAATTTCTGAGTGTAACAAATTGTTCTTGGCATACCTTGGCGTCACCATAGAGGTCAACAAGCTCCTCGCCCGGGTAGATTGAGCCCGTCCACTTCATGCTCACGCCATCGTCAACAGTCATCTCAGCCAAGGCGGCGAGAGCTGTTTCTGTGCGGCTTCTCCCTTGGAGGGAGAAGGCGGAAGCGGAAGCGAATGACTTCGTCTAGAGGGATGTGTTAGCATAGTTGCATGTAGGCTCGAATGGAGGTATTAGCCTACCAGAAGTGCACAGAGAACAAGTGCAGTTTGGGCGAGCATTTTGGCAGAAGGTCTGAGTAAAGAAGTTGAGTAGAATAGGCAGGTGATTCTTAGCCCGATAACAGTTGGTTGGCTGTGCTGGTACTTACTCCCTTGAAGCGCGAAAGAGGGTCAAGCCAACCTACTTATACCCCAGATATCAGAGTTAAGTTACCTGTCCGGTTACTAGAAAGCCGGGACAGAACAGAGTGATGAATTAAGCCGTGGTCCAGACCCGCCAACCTGCCTGCCAATTTTCACAAATGTCGGTTACACCATGCATACGAAGTAGGATGAGGAGATGGCCATTTCCCCTCGTCAAGAGGCCAAGAGGAGAAGCATCAGGGCATCAGGCAATATTGAGGGGCTTCCAACATCGTGAGGGATGCGATATTTTGTTCTATGATCTTATATCCTGCATCAAGAGTAGCATTGCTCGGACGTTTGCGAGGTCGGCAAGGAAACGCCCTCTTCATGACACTGCGCAACAGTTGACTATCGTATGGAATCCGTCTCTGCCAAGACGAGAAATAGATTACGCCGATGTCGTCGGGCGTCCTCTATCACCGCTCTGGAAGAGGGGTATGTAGCATGGAGAGCTCCCAAGACCTTCCAACTGCGAAGCACCGCGCCTCTTCTTTGCATGAGGGAATCGCCGACCTGATCACAAAATGAGAAATATTTCGTGCAACTACGGCGGTGATCAGTAATAGTGGAGCCGAAGGATCAAATATCTTTCGAGAGCGGCTCCGGCCAGCCATCCTGGTGCAACGGCAGCGGCACCTTTGATTTAACATGATTATGAAGAATTCCTTGGTGAAATGAAGAATTCTTGGTGTAACCAAGGTTATATTTTAGGTGCCAAGGCCAAAGTAGCCCGTATTGAAGCCAATAAAATCTGCAAATGCATGGAACTCCGGCGGTCTGACCGGCAGGACTACAACCCTACGGCAGGAGGAATGCGACCTCACTCGGACCACGGTCGACCGAGTTGATGAGTTGGCGAGCTCGACACTTGATCCCGCGCCTCGTGCTACGTAGAAAGCAATCCATCACATCAATGTCGCCGTTTCCTACCTTGGGGGGGGGGACCCATCCCGGAGACGGATTCGGCGTTCTTGCTCTCCATGAGGGTCTCCGGTGTTATCACAACTCCATTGAGTACAAATTGTCGAAGGTCCCCTTCCTTTTCCCTCGCCAAACACTAACATCGATATCAAGCTTCTCTTAAGTCTTGACCCTCTTATGATAAATCAACTGTTCTTTCAAGAATCAAACCTGAGACTTTGCTCATCTAAAATGCTTGTCCGGCTTTCCCTCGTACTCTCTGCCCTCGCTGTATGTTAAGAAACTAGACCGTTATTAACTACCCTCTAATATCCTCTACCCTCTATCCTCTTTGGTAAACCTTGGTGTACAGGCCGGCTGATCTTAATTCTCCTTAGGTTGGGTCCTTTGCTTCTCCCCCCTTGGACATAATCCTGAGTCGCTCGGAAGTAGCTTTGGCTCCTTTCACTGTTGATGACGGTGTCAGCCTGCAGTGGAGCGGAAGCATATTCCCAGGTGAAGAGCCCACTGTCTTATACGGCGACATAGAGGTATACCGCTCTACTTCCCTCTTTGCAGGAGTGGGCTCTGCATTATACATCTACTAACACTCACCGTGTAGGAGATCTACAAGGCCATCCTCTCAGTCAACCCTGACTATCAGGCAGCCGAAGCTTCCCCCGAATCTTGGGAGACGTTTGGCGTTGACACTGGAACAAGTCTGGAGAAGCGCCAAAATGGCTATAGCTGTGCCGTCATGGCCACCGGAGATTACTTTGATCTTCACGTTCGTTTGCGACTTTTAGCATTCCTCCCCTTCATTCTCGCTTAAGGCAAAGCGCAGACTCTAACTCATTATTCCCATTTCGCAGAACGCCCGCAACTATTTGCGCAGCATTGGAGGCAACTGCGGTGCCCCCGGTCGCGAATGCCGCCGTACAACTTGTCAAGATACCTCAGGGACATATTTCTGCAGTGTGAGTCCACCTCCCTTCTTTGTCTCGGAGTTCTTGTAAAACTGATGACAATCTTTTCGGCCTGCAGGAATTCGACGGCGGCGCGAGCGTTCCTTGCTCTGTGATTGGGGACATAGTTGATGATATCGTTCGTGTTTGCTGTTCGGGTGGCGAGTCGGGCCATTTCTATCCCCAGGGACGTGCGTATAGTGTTTGGGCTGGATATGCCAACTGTGGCCACTCTCCTAACACTCGTCCCTCGACTTACACCTACCCCGGAGGCAGCCCTAATGGCCTCTGCTAAATCCCTTCCTTCCTGGAATGATATTCATGGATATGAGGTCCGAGCCAGTCCGCAAGAGTAGGGAGGAATAGCCGAGTTATCTTAGGAGGTGGAATAGATGCTGAGGTAGAGCTTGATTTCGAGAAGCTTTTCTCGCATTGTGATGCCTTGATATCTTGCCGATATAGTGGAAATACAGTCTCTATCCCTCGGTACAGCCTCCCCAACTCTAGACAGTGACAGAGATGCCGAGACTCTCCGAAACTAAACAAGTCCCGACGTAACTTGTCACCCTACGAGTAGTGCCCCGGATGGGGGACATCGACGTGATTGATTCGAGAGGATTCCCATGCAGCCCGCTTGATCCCACGTGGCGGGCCGGGCCCGTCTGGTTTGTTCTACATAGAAGCGGATCAGGGCATCATCCTGACCTTGCAGATCTACCAAGAGGGTTTGTGATCCTTCTAGTACGTATTTGCTCGGGGAGTGGAGGCCGTCTTCGTCATGCCAGCCGAACATGCATCCGAACCCCAGTCTTTCGACTACTTTCTTGGTTTCATCATATCCTTTCAAACTCTTGGCCGTGTGTCCTTCACGCTTCGGCGGCGTGGATATCATTAGTCCTTTCATGCAGGCGGTGTCAACACACTCGCTGCTGAGCGTGCCAAGCAAGCATGGAAGACAGGGCATACCTTGATATTTGGTGGAAGTTCGGGTCAAACGGACCATCTGTAGATATCAGTGAAAGCTATAGGTCCGATCCATTTGTCCTCCAGCTTCTTCCAATATAGCGGGAAGTTTCCAAGACGGTTGCTTTGCACGAGCTTCCTTCAAGGATCGAAATGCTGTCCATTCCTCCTTGCCCCCGTTGCCCTAGTCTGTCCTTCGTCTGTACCAGTGTAGTGTATGACCGGTATGTGATTCATGAGAATTGAGAACTCAACATTGAAATTTAAAAGGCAGCATAAGCCTTTCGATGAAGTGGTATCTGAAAACACCATCCAAGGAACCCATCGTCCCTATTCCGAGTCCGTCCATCAAATGATCCATGCGAGTCTAAAACAGTATATATACAGCCTAAGCCCAAAACCAAACCATCAACAGAACAAGTACAAAAACTTAACATAAAAGCCCCTCATCCCGAGTAACCGATCACAGTTCCCTCTTCATAAACATCTCCATAAGCACCCTCCTCTTTTCATCCGCCGCCTTCCTCTCCCTCTCCCTCTCCTTCTCCGACCCCCCCTTATCGCTTGTAACTCTACACACAGCCGGCGCAAACACAGCCGCAAATCGCTTCTGCCTCGTCAGAAGTTTCGCCGACGCGGTACCACCGGACGGAACCTGAGCTTTGGAATTCGCTCGTGGCGGAGAATCGATCTGGCTCGCGCTCGTGGTAGCGGAAGGGGACGAAGGAGTGGCGGGAGAGTTTGCCGAGCCGCCTGTGGCGCTGCGGACGACCCTGCGCAGGGATAGCGTGCGTAACCTAGAAGGGGATTCTTCGACCTTGGGTGGCGGTGGTTTGGGGGATAGTTCCGCTGCTACGCGGGCGAGGGTGGTGGTCAGGAAGACGAAGGAGATGTTGTGGTTCGGCGAGGAGGAAAGGACGTCCAAGATCGAGGTCTTCGTATCTTCTATATCAGGACCCGCGGAGGAGGTGAGGAGATTCAGGGGGAGACGCGGCCAGAGGGAGGAAGGGATGATGCCGTCGGTGAGGGAGGTAAGGAAGAGGAGGAGGCATTCGGAGAGGATTTCGAGGTTTTGTAGGGCGGAGAGGCAGACGGGTAAAGAGGGGATGAGAGCAGCGTCCGTGTCTATCGCCGCGATGAGCGAGGCTTTGGCGGAGCTGCGGGCGTCGTCCGAGTCCTTGAGCGTCCATGACGACTGTTCAAAGGGCCAGCCGGGGTCATCGCGCGGAATGGCGCAGTCGTCGAGCATGTTCTCATCCGCGAGTGCACGTTCAAGAAGATTCTCCAGGGCCTCGGTAAGCTTGAAGAGCTCCTTTGGCGCCGCGCACTTCACGTCGCGATCGTAGGGGATGGCGCCCGTTATTCTGGGCTGCGACTCGGAGATAAAAGTCCGGATGCCGCCATCGGGAACGCGGATTAGTTCGTCGACGGAGCGGCCGAATGCCGTGGGGAGCCATTGCGCGTGGACGGGGATGAAATAGTCGCGGCCGCCGGATACTCGTAGGACGAGGACGTCTTCGAGGGAGGCGCGGTCATAGTTGAGGGATTGGGCGAGCGTGATGTCGTCGACTAGAGCTTGCAGGAGGACTGTTGCGGTCTCGCCTGGCTCGAGAGTCACGTCCTTGCCGAGATCTAGGGGATGGCCTCCTGCTTCTCCCACCTCTGTGGATAGGAACCGGAAGGTTAGCCACTTTGGTGGAGGGGTGGAAGACGAAGTAGCATCCCCTTCCTCTGTTATTGATGGCTTATCGACAAAGGAAAAGCTTGCGGGAACGCCTCCGGTGTTTGCGACGGTCAAGGTGCATGTCTGCTTCGCTAGGAAGGAGACGTCGCCAAACTCAACGGCGTCCCCGTTCGAGCCGGGCTCGTGGCCGGACTTGGAGGTGGAGTTGTGGTGACGATCCACCAAGATTGTAATATTGGGTCGCCCTTCGTTCTCCGCTCTGTCAAGCTCACGGGCGACCTCGGCATGAACCTTGGCCTTGAGCTCCGGGACGACAGCATCGTAGTCAAGGGTGAATATGGAGACGACCGGTTTGTGGTCCGAGGACGTGATTCTCTGGTGCGAGGTGTACAAGTCCATGTGGATACGATCTGTAAAACCCGCCTTGGTCACGACTTCTTCTCCGGCCTGAGTTTCGTCTTCTCCATCGTCGTACTCGTCGTAATCGAATTCCAAAGTGGACGATTGGGTGGCGTTCTGGCCATCGGACTCTGGATCATAGGAAAACAAGACGTCGTCTTCGGCAGCTTCGTCGATACCGCGCGCCTTGAGCTCCTCGTCTCGTTTCCTGGCTTCTTCCCTGTCCCTTTCCCTTTGCTGATGCACCTCCAAATCTTTCCTAGTGCGGTACAGGATGCGATCACACCAACTAGGTGCACGCTGCTTTTCACTGGAGTCAAAGAGACAGATGGTACCCACATCGTATTTGTATGTGGGTAAAAAGGAGATGTCAGCTTCGCGCCAACCATCACAAAGGATCTTTTTCTCTTTCATCAGGCGGCGAAGCTGATCATGGGGTAATAGTGAGTCTAGGGTAGCCTGAAGGGATGCTGGATCGTTGTGAGGATCAGGTACAAAATCCTCAGGATCTGGAAGAGAAGTATTGGTAGTCCCAGAGAAAGAACTATTGGGTGATGGGCTAACACTTCGGTCTGTAACAAACTCGTCTTCGGCATCGCTTTCCGACTTCATTATAATTACCCCTTCCTCGAGTTCGTCGCTCTTTGCTTTCTTGGATAAGTCGTACTCGCCGTGGGTATGCAGCCATAATAAATGGCGAATATCATCCCCCGGCAGCCCGTCAACGCGGAAGTTTAGGTCACCGAACCAAAAGGCAAAATCCTCGTCTCCAATCTTCTCCGGATCGTCCTCTACAACCCCGGCGTTATTCACAGGGTCGAAGCGAGAACGGGAGAGAACCTGTCCCACATCCCAGCAGCGCCTATCGAGGTAGGCCTGCTCAGCGCCGCTGGCGAGATGTGAGTTCACAAAGACCAGTCGAGTGGTCTCGCCCAAGACTACGCGGGACGATATGGCGCCCTTGTTCCCCATGTAACCGAGTAGGCCGGTGCCCACCTGGATGGTGCTGACGTCGCTGATTGACGTGATGACTTCGGGGGAGGCGTAGATGAGGAGGAGTAGACCGGACATTTGCTCGGCCACTACGAGTTGGTAGCCCTCGGGCATGGCGGCTTCGAGTGCGAGTCGCCATTTGTCGACAGGGTTGATATCGGAGTATACGCGGTTATACGCCTCCGTTGCCAGGCCGAGATCGACAATCTCCTGCAGGCCCAAGACATACAGGCCGATCTTGTCGCCTCCAACAAGCCTCACATCATCTCCCTCGTCGGTGGGAGGGTTTGATGACGTCGCAGTTAATGTGGTAGCGGAGTCTTCCGAGGCAAGGACGGGCGAGAAGGCGGGGTCGACACCCTTCCCGTCAATGAACCATGTTGCGAGGTCCTTGTCTGTGCCTGGACAGGCAGCAACATTCCAGGTGCCGATCTTGATCCGTATTCGGTGGGGTCGGACGTACTCGGAGCGGCGGTTGTAGACGGCTCGAGCTAGGGAATGGGGTGTGCTGGTATGGGCATTTTCGGCGGGATCGGAGAGGTGCGAGGAGCGGACGGATGGCGCTGGGCCAGCTTCGGACGACATGGCTCAGGTGTATGGAGGTGGTTTAAAGGAGCTTTTTGAAAGGTAGTGTAGCAGCAAGAATGCCGACGTCGGCTTTATGCCAGAAGAGAGCTGCGGACGGGACTACACGGCCAGCTGGGGTCGAGAATCCAGGCAACGCATGTTGGAGATTCGCGTCGCGTGGGTCGAGATCGATGACGTATGGCGTGGCAGCCAGCAGTTCTCAGAGTGGAAGGGGGTTACGGGCAGAGGGTAATGGTGAGTGGAAGAAGCTGTCGTCAAGGTGTATAATACAGGCGGAAGCAAGAGCGCGTGGCGTAGAATACGAATTGCTGATGAGTAATAATCTTACACACTACTGGATGCGACACGTATCGTGGGCTGCGCCGGCTACGAGGGAGAGAGAGGTCGGAGTGGTTTGTTGGCGTTTCAATTGCTTGAATTGATCCGTCTTTTCGAGACTGTTCCACAGTTGAATGCACTGTTGAGCCGCTAACAATTTTGGAGGGGCAGTGATCAATTGATGACTAAATTGTCCCACCTTGCCGGATCTCCGAAATCTTGAAGCCGTCCCAAATCCCAAGTGGGAACAAGTCTTTGAAGGAGCTGGATTGATGCTTAATTACGAATCAAAGTTCCGCTGTTATTCATAGCTACGAGCACGAAGGAGCGGAGTGGCAGGATGGGCTCCAAGCTCTTACTAAAGTTGCGAGCACTTCGTTCGTATTAGCAATCATCCCCGAGCAAGCACCGCTGTTAGTCGCCGATGTAAAGTCGACTGGATCAAGACCATGAGGACGGCTGTCCTTGAACTTGTCACAGATTGCTCGATTCGCGACGCAGTAGTGTACTTGGAATCCAGCGCTGGATTAAGCATTCAGGGAGCATTCCCTGAAACGGTCAGGACTGCATCCATTCATGTCCGACGATCCTACTTCGTAGTTTGGTGGTGTAAATCGATCTCCTACTTTGGGTGCATATCTCTTGGCAGATCTACACGAGATGTACTAGTAGCGAGTAACGGGAGGACTGAGCTGCGTTGGAATAGAGCCTCCCTTTGTTAGGGCGATGCGTGGTGAACTTTGATCCACGTCTTGAAGACCCTGATGATATCACCGCCAGCATTGCCCTTGCAGGACCAGGGGCACCGGAGCACACGTGACCGGGTGGTGGTTGGAGTTGAAATTAGAGCGCACTTTGACCGCTCTGGGATTAATGGACGGCTTCGTTATCGGCGACCAGTCCTCCATTACCTTGGCACCAAAAGATTTGAAATAAGCCCGCCGTGCTTATATATCTCCGAGGAACCTCCAAGCCTGAAAGCGGCTGGCGGATCGATCCCGCAAGTCAAACCGGCAGAAAAAAAGCTGCAATTCGCTTTGCTCAGTCGTCATAGGACGTAAGCACGTCAACGCGACCCCTCCTTTACAGTTGTATAATACCTCGCTATCCTTTTATTTCTTGTTTCACTTATTTTTTTTCTTCCCTTTCTCTTTTCCCTTCCGCACACATGTCTTCTATTTTCAGTCGTTTGTTTTCTTGGAGCACCAGACCACCCGTAAACATGGAGCAAGCCACCGCCAAGGCCCAACAGCTCATCGACCAGGGCAACGTCGGTACGTTCTGTCTTTATCTGGGGGCCCCACCATCTGCAGTCAACCCCAGATTGATATTGTGATCTGCTGTCGCTCTGTTCCGCGGAGCGTCGATGCAGAATGAACGAGACGCACTGCTTCGCCTTTGGACTTGCCAAAGTGAACTTGAACTGACGAATGCCTTGTTTAGTGGTCTTTTCCAAGTCGTACTGTCCTTACTGCAAGGCGACGAAGAGGACTCTCGAGCAGCTCGGCGCGGACTTTACCGTCCACGAGCTTGACAGGCTGCGTAAGTTCCACCAGATCTAGTCTTCGCGCGGTCATAAACACCTACTCCGACCCCAGAGAAACCTTGCCCATCTCATTAATCAAGTCGCATCGCGCTCCACTGTGCCTGTTAACCTCGGTGCTAACCTTGAACAGCCGACGGTTCCGCCATCCAAGATGCACTCGAGACCCTCACCAGCCAACGGACCGTCCCCAACACCTTCATCAACAAGAAGCACATTGGTGGCAACTCGGACCTCCAGGATCTCGTCAACCGGGGTGAGCTGGAGAAGATCCTCCGCGAGGCTAACGCCGTGAAGCTATGAAACAAACGAGGGGTCTTCTTTTATTTGGAAATATTGTTTATTACGAATACCTTTAGCGACGCGCAACGGAATCGCTGTTTTTTATTTTCAATGGGAGAGTTTACGGTGTATCATTAAGATGTTGTGTGAGGAAATTCTCATGTTTTAGCAGCCGAGGGGAGACATTCAACCCCCTCAAAAACAACCAAGGGTTTATTAGTACACGGACTCGAACATAGACGTAATACAGAATCCTTTTGACGAAAGCCGCCCGAGCCTCCTTTTAACAGTCCTTTTTCTAACCATAGCCTTTTACACAACCTGGGCTGCAACGGTGCCAACAGGCCTCTCAACAAACTCCATGACGCCATCAATAATGCTGTGCCTCGCCGGCTCCGATGCAACCTTCTTACCAGCGAGGTAATTCAGCCACAGCAGCCTCGACACCCTCTCATCATCCACCCTACCGATTTCAACTCTTCCAACCGAGCTCTTATCATCGTAGAGGACAATCAACCTGCCCTTAGCATCTCTACAGAGCAGAAGCTCACGGTTCTTGGGCACCTTTCCGCGGTTAAGGAGCTGCTTGAACTCCCTCATGCTCTGACCGAACGCCTCGTCGCTATAGTCGGGATTCCCCTGCGACCGCGCCGTGATGGCCCTTATGAACCCGTCCCTAAGATGGGGGAAATCCGTATCCCGTACGGGGGCGATGCGGAACGCCGTGCGGACGCCAGACTCGCGCAACGCCGTGTCCCACGTTGACTCGCCTTCCTCGGGGTTTAGGAGCGTGGCGCGGAGTTGCTCACGTTCGCCGGCCACGAGCGTCGTGGCTAGGTTGTTGACCTTTTTGACGAGGTGGTTTTGGAGGGCGGCGATGTCGGCCGTCGCTACGTAGAAGCCGACGACGTAGACTTGGATGTTTAGGAAGGTGACGGTGCGGAGGCCTAGGCCGACTAGTGTATATTCGGTGCCGATGTCGTTACGCACCGTCGCAGGGAGTTTAGCGTTACCTTCTGAGGCGACCGTGGATAGATCTATCGTCCTCGGGAAAGTGGGGACGGTAGAGTTGCCCGTGGGTACAATCTCGTTGCCCTCGGCGTCGTGCACGACAACCTTGCGTTTGGTTCCGCCGTCCACCGTAAAGGTTTTCGTGGGGACGTTGGAGTCGAGCTGCGTCTTCTTATTCTTATCATCGCTTTGCTTGGCGAGAGCGTCCTTGAGCTTGAGGGACGTGTAGATAAATCCAACGATGCCTGCAAGGGCGCCGGCGGCGAGGAAGGCCATGCGGTCGCGCTCATAGCTCTGGCGCTTGTCGGATAGACGCTTGATGTTGAGGTTCTCGGTAGCGCGGTGGGATGGCGTGCTGCGGGATAGGAAGGTCCGGCGGAGGGCTGGTCTCGCTACCGGGGATGCTGGGATGCCTCGGGCGAGTGGGCGGAGGAGAGTCCGAGTAGACATTGTGATGGCTTGTTTGCGGGGGTATCTGTAAACTTGACGGGGGGAAGGGGTAGGAAAGAAGAGCTGTTGGTTGAGCTTAGAATGGATGCAGGGCCATATGAGCGGATTCCGGTGATTATGTCTCTGAGGCTGCTCGGAAAAGCTGCTTGCGCGGAGTCTTCTTCAATTGGCTCCAATTGTTTCTCAAGAGGAGGTTCTCAGCTCACGAAAAATGTTCCTGCCATTAATTGAAGCTGGGGCTATGATTAATTGGCCTGCTTGTGGCATCGGCCAAAGGTTAGAATGACCTGATGTTAGAACGACGAGGTCGAAGATGTTTTCAACGACGTCAGACTTGGCAGTCTCAATTGAATTAATAATAGCACCCATTTCAATTGTTGCTCCGGTGCATTTCGGCGCTGGAACAAAGTTCGAAGGCAGTGTCCACTATCCACGTTGAGTTAGGAGGTCACGTGGATCATGCTCCACAACCTCCTTGTTCCAACATTTCAATTACTCAGCAGGGTCATCTCAAACTTTCCAAGTCATTGTCGCTTTCAAAGACCACCCAATTTGGGCAATCTGTGAAGCTTTGAAGCTTGAAGCTTTCATCCAACATCAAATAAGTTAGTGATATCTTCTTTGCCCAATTCGAACACAATATTGGTTCCATGCCAGGAGAATTATATTTTTAGAACATTCCAATCTCCTTTTTTGCCATCCTTTCTCCCGCTTCTTAAGTGGCGTTCCGGTTCCCGCCTGGTGACGGAGACCAAAGCTTGGATTTGTTTCCCAGCGACCAACCCCACTGCAACACACATATGCATCAATCAGACTAGGAGAGGGGTGTGACGCCATTTGCCGAACTTGGCGGAGTGTGGCATCCTCTCATCCTGACTGGCCCGACAGCCCTATTCCTAAGCGCCAGCCCAGCACCATCCAACGCCATCACATCGGTTCTGAGAAGTAGTACCATGCTACGCTGAGGTGACTCAGAGAGGATCCCAATTTTAGCATTTGGTTCCGATGGTGATCTCGACAAAAAAAAAAGAAGAAGAAAATATCTCAACCGTTCTTGTAAGAAGTGAGTGGTTTCGAGCAGATATCAGAGAGGGGTAGGTACGTAAAGCTCCGAAGTAGGCTGAGATCTTAGCCACGTGCTCGTGTGTATAAGTCAAACCTCACCTCTGAGCCAAAAGGCTGTCACCAGCGTACGTGGACGGACATGTGCTCGTGAAGCATGGCGCGTCTGTGTCATTCCGAGACCTTTGTCTGCGAAACTCGAGGTGGCCTCGTCACCCGATTGCGCTTACACTTACAACTCGTTCCGGAGTCTGGTCATTGGGGGTTCAAAGAATCCCTCTGTGGCCTGAACTCGCGGGGTAGTCCTGGGTCTACAAGTAGTCTATATGCCATATTACATGCAGAGCTTGCAGAAAGCTACACTAGCTCTTCGTAACTCTTCGTAATACTTCGTAGCTATTATGGTATTTAATGGGCAGGCCTGCTCGCCTCGTCGAGGGCAGGGAAAGAGATCATGGCATTTGAAATCTGGGGATTACAATTGAAGTTCTGTTCCATTATTAATGACTGTAAGATCTGTCCGAGACAGGGACTAGAATTAAATTCCCGAGTTTAGAGCCTCCAAAACAGTGGAAGGAGAAGTGAGCTAAGACGTGTACTATTTTCTGCTGGATGCAGTAGCTCCTTCCCTGACATGCTCATGCGTTGATGCAGGTGTCCAGGAAGGAGCCAAGAGGGACCAAGACGAAGAAAGAGCTGATGTACCCCTTCGGCGTCAGGAATTGATGTACCGCATACCTTGGTCTGCCCGGAATTTACCCCTTACTTAAGGTACCCCATACCCCTCAGATCCCCATTCCTGCCCTTCCAGGTCGTCTCCCTCTTTCTCGACATCTGAATGTTTTTTTTCTGACATTCCAACACAGAATCCAAACGAAGAGAATCACAATTTCTACTCCAACTTCCCCTTCCCAAGGAGGACTCCTGTCCTCTACTCCAAGCATTTCAGAGAAACACACAGGCACAGTCTTGGAAGGTATGCATTAAACAGCACCACTCTCACAAACCAGCTCCGCATTGCCCAGCTCAAGGAGGAGTCAACCCTTCACCCATTTTCTACGACTCCTCCCATCCGCGCTCCATTCCCATCAAATACCTGTCTTCCCAGCCGCGAGCTCCCCGCCACAACTCCTCTTTCCGTGATGCTGACCGACGCTCCCAGACGCAAAATCGAGGCGAAACATAACCACCTAGGCCACACGCCGGGTGTATCTCAAGCAGTCTTCCTCGCCCCCGTCCTCAGCCGAAGTAGAGTCGAGGGACCCCAAGCGAAGCATCAAGTTGCTCGCGATCCTCTGCGTCTCACATCTTGAGTGTCGTCCACCCTCAGCACGGTCATTCCAATCTCCGCCCCACCTAAGGGGTCCGTGCCAACCGGATACCACACACTGTCTCGTCGCACGAGGTTCTCGCTGCAATTGTCGTAAGTCTGTGGCTTTCTCTCTCTTTGCTCACTGTGCCAGCATCTCCCCCTGCCTTGGCGTTGCCTCGCATTTGTTCAATGTTGTCGGTCGTTCTGCTTTGGGTTCCAGCTTGTGCCGCACTACCAACTCTGTATACACTTGCCCGCCAAACTCGAACAACACTCCGTACCTCGCAACCCACTTTCTCTCCCAGTCATTTATCCTTACAATAATAATATTGCACATTCTCTCCGGGAGCTCCTAGGCTTGGCTTGCCTCCTGCGATACGACTAACCTCACCGACAACAGTCTGGCTAGCAAAACTTCGAGCCCTCAACCCCCTGTCCTCTGT
>SJVG01000558.1:0-25591 GCA_034774675.1 Scedosporium minutisporum
GGGGAGAACAACATCGTCAAAGTTGAAGCGGCCAGGCTTAGCGGGATCCTTTTCGTCCTCGGGCTGGTTCCACGAAAAAGTCGACGGCGCCGACGACGGTCCTGGGGAAATGGCTTGGCTGCCGCTGCCAGGGGTCGAGTTACCTCGCTGACGCGCCGAACCACACTTGCGTGGGCTGAGAGCGTGATCCTCGTCGTCCTCGCCGGGCAAGGGCGCCGTGAGTGGGGTCTTGGTGGCGTTGGTGGCGGAGAGATCGATCGCGTCGGCCGAGAGAGTTAACCTGTGCTTCGTGGGACTCCTCCCAGACCGCTGTCGGAGAGCCGATCCGGGGCTGAGCCTCTTCTTCGAGGAGGTCATCTCCTTGTGGAAGTCCTGGAGACAGTACATGAGCCTCATGTTAGGGCTGATCCAGCGGCTCTTGGATTGAGCCGCATAGTAGGCGTCGTTGACGCTAAGTTCAGGGTTCTTGTAAATGCCGTAGGCAATGATGAGGCTAGCGGATCGGCTAGCACCTTGCTGGCAGTGCACGAGCACCTTCTTGCCTTCCTTCGTCGTCTTCTCGATGCGCTCGCACAAAGACATCAGATCTACCGAGATATCCGTGTTGTGATCCCAGGGCATGTGAATGTACTCCGGTTGCTTGGACGGCGGGGGCGGAAGGAGCATCGTTGCCGCCTTGGGCGTGGTGGGAGTGGTGTCGCCCATGTTCTCATCCGCACAAGGGGGAGGAAACTCAAATGCTGTCCTGTAGCTGACGTCGGTGAGTGCCGTATCGGGGTATGGGCTGTCATCCGCTGGCGTGAGCTCGGCAGGAAGCAGCATCTCCATCTTGACGTCCTCATCCTCCTTTGCCGACCCAGCTGCGCCTTCCGTCGTCGTCGTCACTGTGAAGGGGTTATTGACCTCACGCGCGACATTAATTACAAGATCGAACTTGGAAGCCTCCTCTGCGGTCGGCTCGAGGTAGAGATAGACATTATCGTCGTAAATGGCAATAGGGCCGTTAGGGTAACCCGGGGACTTCTGGTCCTCGTTGTTCTCGCTCTCGTCCTTCAAATGTACCAAATCAATCACGCCGCGGTTGGCAATCTGCGTCTTGATGGGCGAGCCCTCCTCGGCAATAGGGGCGTCAAGAGGACCGTAGATGCTCAGCTTGGATGGCCTTAGAACTTCGGACAATCCCGTCTCGTTGCGCTCCAAAACCTTGGGAAAAGTCATGCCGCCAGGAGGTCCGAATGTCGACGACTTCAATCCGGCCAGCATATGGGGGGTTGAAGCCGAGTGCTTCAGAGCTCTCCTTTGCAGGATCGGCGGCATCGCAGGTGAGCTGGGTACCTCGAGAATGGTGTTGCGCATGGCTAGATCCGATGTGTTCGTCCTGAGGCTGAGCTGACTAGGCCGCTTCTTCATGGGCGGAATCTTCGGTTTGATAAACGTGGTTGAAGGGGAGGCGGGTTCGGAGAGAAGAGTAGAGGAAATTGAGGGGGGTTGAATCGAGAGGCCCTTCATGTTACGCGCGCGCCTCGGCGAGGGCGAGGTCATGGGGCGCTCAGTATTATTGAAGTCAGTGACGGTAAGAGATGATAATGTGGATGGAAGGCCGCCAAAGCTGGGTCCTGGGAAGGACGAAAGAGGAATTAGGTTGACTGGAGAGTCGGGAGAAGAAGATGGTGAAGGGTCTGAGAGAGGCGAAGAATCCGCCGTGGAAAGGGTGGTGGTAGGCGACGAGTCTGCGGATTCTGAAGCCTGTGTGGATGTGCTGTCGTGGTGTTTGTGAATGGGATCCGACGGGATGGCGGCTGGTCGGAGGGTTGGTTCTTGATCCGAGAGCGGTGGCTTGGGTAAAGTAGCACACGAGGGCTCGACAGCGATGAATTTGGGGTCGACGACCGTGACGGTATCGCGGTCTGCCATTGTTTCTGCGTCCAAATCAAACACCGACATGAAAGAGGGTATCTGATCCTCGAAGAACCTCCGAGCAGCAGCAGACGGCATCGTCTTGTTTCAACTCGGGGGAGGGGAGAAAGGAAAATTGAATTGGTGATGGGGAAGGAGAAAGGAAATACAATGGGATGAATTTCCTTTGGTGGGCCCCCGAAGTTGTTTGGTTGTTGTTGTTTTTTTTGTCCTCTTCGTGTTTGCGTGTGATGATTGTTTGGTTGAGGGGTGGTTGGTGTCGCAAGCAGACGAGGGACGAGGGGCGGGCGGCAGGCTGGTAGACGATCGCGGGATGTGTTTCGAGTCGGCAACAACCAGTAACACAACAATTAGATTATGGGATTTCGACCGATTAGACGAATGGAAGAATTAGTATGCGAAAGACTAGTAGTGAGAAAAATAAAACCGGCCGGTGGAAAGAGAGAAAATCGCGTCGAGGGATGGATTAGAGGCGAATTGCATGCGGTTTTGTGCAGTTGTTGTGTGGTGGTTGGCTTTGTGTGTGTGTGAGAGGACAGCGCTGCTGAATCCTGGATGGTCCGCGACGACTTTATCCGTGATTCCTCGTAGCAGTCGGACGACGCAAATAAAGAGCGCAAACTCGAATGAAAAGGGAATACAAGAGATCGGAAGTAGAATTCGAAACGACGAAAAATGAGTGACGAGGTCCTCTGGCTCAGCAACGGGGACTCTGGCGCGAGATCCTGTCGTCGTTCCGTCGGATTATGCTGTGCCGCCCGGCGGGTTTCTCGTTGGTTCGTAGCGAGTCGGGGCGTTGACTCCTCGAGGTGAACGGAGAAGGGAACGAGAAAGAGGAAAAGACGAGAGAAGGCGACGAGGGAGGGGAGAGAGAGAAGAGAGGGATTGTTGACCGCCGACCAACTCCTAGTACATGGCGCTGTTCTCGAATCGCTGGCGAACAAGGCTAAAACAATGCTATCATCCTCTCCAGTCGAGAGTGGAAAGGAACAATAGAATCTCGAAATGAAAAAGGGGGGTGTTGAGAAGGGAAGGGAGGTGAGGTTGTGTGGGCGGCGCTTAGATTTTGTTTGAGCTGAAGAGTTGGAATGGAGGTATTACAAGTAGAAAGGGAAAAAGGACATAGAGGATTGAAACTGGTGGATGTGCTCACACTACGACTGACTGCTACGTCAAATGCTACAGCCGAAGAAACAGACCAGACAACAGAGACGAGACCAAGAACAGGACCAGAAAGTTGGGGTGTGCCTTCTTCTGGGGCGCAAGGGAACCTCGAAATGGGACTTGACTGGGTCTGACTGGGAAGGGAAGGCAAGGGTTTGGGGTTTGGGGTTTGGGGGGCTCCTGCTCCTGCACCAGTACCAGCCAATGGACAGCGCTTGCTCGATCGGGCGAGGTACAAACTACAAGTACAAACAAGCACCAAGTACGAAGTACGGGGGTACGGGGGTACAATTGAACTGGGAAAGAACGGATTGTGGGCGCAAATTACTGAGGTACCTGGAGTAAGAGGCGGGACGTACAGCCGAAACGGTGGAGCAAAATGAGGAAGGATTCAAGTGAATCGTGGCGATTCGGCCATTGAAGGGGTCAAGGTCACAGGCAGATTGTGGAGGCGGAAGCGCGAAAGAGGTCAATGGACTGGACGGAGTTGGTGGCGGAAGCAGCACCAACATGAATAGGAACAGGGGAACAGGGAGGAGGAGCGTAACGGAGTAAGAACAGGGGGGGGGGGAAGGAGGGGAGTGGACGAAACAAGATCCCTGGCGGAAAGTACCACCAACTCCGTAGCAACACAGTAGCAACAAGGCATCAGAGACAAGTTCCGACACAGTGGGAGAAACACCGACGAAACAACCACGGAAGGCACGCTCGTCCTGATGCTCCTGCACTTGCCGGAGCAACAGTGTGTAGACAGGATACAAACACGGGGTACAATCACGAGGCTCGAGTTTCCTCGAACGGACGGGCAAGGAAGGAAGGGAAGGATATCAATGGGAAACGGTTCAATTCTTGACTCCCAAGCAGACTTAGATTGACTCTCGCTCAATATGCTTCGTAGACGCGCTCAGGGGCTCAGGAGCTGGGCGTCTTTCTCTCACAGAACCCGCGACTCAACCTTTCAGCGGCTATCCAGAAGAGGCAACGGCTCTACTAGGTGCATGAGCACTGTGATGTGCTCTACACTAGCGTAATATAAGCGCTACGGGACTTCACTCCATTGTTCGCAGTGGAGTTACGAAAGTCGTAGTGGCTTCCTAGCGCCGCATGAGGACTGAAATAGAATGTTGAAGCAAATCTCGGGGTATTGTGCGAAGTACGAAGTACGGACAGAATTGGCGCCATTGATGCTATTTCAAGCTTCGATCCTCGCCGGCACTGGGTAACATCTCCACGTCCTAGGAATATTCAAAACCTCGCACCTCTTCATTTCCTCATGAGCATTTGTGCATGCCCTAACCTGGACCCGCCCTCGGGAGTTCATTCGAAAATTACGGAGCGCTGCTTACTTCGTACGGATGCCGATTCAAGCAGGACCGACCGGAAGACCATCAAATCATGGGTTTTTTCCCGTCCACAAGTTGAGGACGAGGTACTTCCTCCACTGCACAGTGGCAAGCCAAGAAAGACGGCCATTGGTCCCCATGCAAGGCAGCCCATTCAAAATGCATGGAATGCCGCCTCGACGGGCATTCTTACTAGTGAGCGGTTTTGCGAAACATGCGCCAATCTATAAATAGAATACACCAGCACCCTCGGCGCCAACAAGCTACCAATCAGCGATGAAGGAGCAAATTTAGCGTACCACGGCCGGGATAATTATAGCTGAAATCAAAGATGACCACAAGGTACAAAGTGGCATGTACCGTGGTACTTTGCCTCCCTACTCACGAGCGAAAAGACGGAACGGTACACAGTGCCAGCTTCAGTGTGCCTTGCCCCTCTGGTGCATCTTGACGGCTCGATCTGCACTGTACGAAGCAATCACTGCCTGTTTCGTGTACACGATGGACTTGATGAAAGAGGACACTTCGAGTTGACCAAGAGGTTTTTGGTGAGAAATGTATTGCGGTTTTTACGATCCCGGTTACAGATTGATCAATTGCAATTTTGGAAGATACTCGACATCTTCACCGTCAACCACTGTTAGTCATTTCCCGTATTATCTAATGCACATGTTATTGATGCCTCACCGTTTCGATCTTCTTCACACCAATTCTCTGTTCTCTCTTTCTGTCAGTGACTGACATTTGATCAATCTCTCCCACATGCCGCTGGCTCACCTAAAAATGGAAGTCACCCATGGTTCTCCCAAGGCACAGCCCGACTCAGAACCCTGCGACCTGCCTATGATTTTCTGGATTACCCTCCGGCTCCAAACAAAAGCCGAAATTTGACGGATTAATACCTTTAATACATCGGAGGGACCTTGCAGGCCGTCATTGTCACATTCGACCACAAGGCGTTATTATTCGAACCAGGACTAAGTTCTTCGATATGCGCGTTCGTTCGCAGCTGGGAAAGGCCAGCTTGGAACCGACTGGTTACCAGCGACTGCACTTCGGGCAGGTCCGTTACCAGGTTTAATTGGCGTCGCGTCGTGCCCGATCGTGGCTGTAAATTCACATCTTTCGCCACGAGGAAGACTCCGTAACCATTTTCACAGCGCTTACTGGATGAGGGCCGGCGGGCCCTGGAAGGCGTTCTTCAGGTGCACGAACACCCAAAGCCTACGGCGAGGTTAATAGGCCAGGCGATTTCCGTTGTTCTTGCCCCTCTGCCTCGTAAGACTAGACGAGTCGACTCGCGTATAATTGAACGAGGTGCAAGCTCTCATTACCTCGGACAATGAAAGAGGACTGACTCACCGAGCCGGCACCCAGATATCCTAGTGCACTGCTAAGAATATCTTGATGGACATGGAGTCAGAACATCAAATCGATAACAAATCGATAATTGCTCCCATCCTTCCAGTGTTGGACCGTGAGCACCGCACACGGCGTGGATACATTTACCAGGGATCCCCCAGACTGTCAGGTACTTCGTGACCTTCCTCCTCCTCGCAGTCATCGAATCATCAATTGATTCAAGGGCGCTATTTTTACTACTCGGTACGTACCAACGCCAGACGCTAAAAGGACGACCCAACTTCTGAAACAATGGATCGCAGATAACCCAAGGCAAGGGGGTTCGCCGCCTGCAGTAGGCGTGACCTTTGTTCGAATCAGGACTAATGCCGCCGTCGAGTTGCCATCGAAGGGCGAGCACTGTGCATTGCAGGGGTTGGATTGGGCACCCAACATAGTGGCTCTCTTTTTAATCTCTTCTAGGATCACGGCCTTGTCGGGACGGACCCAGAAAAAGTGGAAGAACTAAGAATAAGGACAAGCAAATTTAGTTGCTAACGTTGTTTTCTAAAGCTTCTGCGAAGTATGCGAGGCGCCTCGAAGCAAGGCGCGGCAACTGGGTCGATGAAGCCAACATGCACCTGCGAGAAGGGGTCTATGGAGCAATTCTGGCGTCAATCTGGGGTTTTTACAGATTTTGACGATGGCGTTGTGGCTTTATCCTTGCCTTGCCTTGCCATCTTGAGGAAGCAAATTAGCTCCGCCCAATCAAATATAACAAACTTACCCAAATCAGCCTGACCTGAAAGACAGGAGGAAAGCCATCGCCCCGGGCCAAAAGAAGGTCAATCCGGTTCAAGTCTGGGCTGGTCATCGGATGATAGACGTCACACATCCCTCTCACGCCCAATTCTCGTCGCGTATCTGCTCGTAAACTCCGAGTCCATCCCCGCTTGCTTAGGGAAGGGGGAGAGAATAGCATACAAGATATATATCATCAGGCCATTCCGATACTTCGCCCGCGAGTTTACCTCCTTAAACCAGCCTCAGGTCGGTGGGTTCGTCACACACAAGAACACCGGCTTCCTCTCATTCTTCTTAAGAAGCCCTATATTGAAAGAACGCGCCCCACTCGCCTTGCCTTGTTCGTCCAGGCCATCTGAGAGGCAAATCGCGGCGTCATCGTTCGTGGCTCCCGCTCACGGAGTTCTCGGACCCGGGTTTTTATGAGGGAAACCTTCTTTAGGAAGTCCCGGCTAGGCTTTCCCCTGTTGCGGATAGATCTCGACGGTGTGTGAATCCAAAGATGATAATAACCTCGACACCAAGGAGCCGCAGGTAAAATGCATTTTCTCCCATTGAGTATTCCTTGACCCCCGCCGTACTGGGCTTTTCTATACAGTTGAGAGGCGCTGCTTGATGTTTTACGGCATCCATTGTAGGTCACCTGGCTGGATCTGAAGCTGCTTGCCTGGGGTAGATTGCCATCGCGGCGCGAGAATTACCACCATTCTCGTCTCTGGAAACTTAATCATGACAGCTCCGACATGACACGGGGTGAAGGAGCGTATGAAAGGATGAACGTTTGGACCATTTTCTATTCCGTTTTTGTCGTCCCAATTTCGTCAAGTTCGTGGACTTGAAAGATGGACACAGGCCCCCTCTCACTAACATCCTAGCTATGCCCCAGCCGGGAATCCGTCGATTTGACTGAAAATCATGTCCATCTGTCACGACCCGAGAATTCAAGTTGTTTTCCATCGAGCGAGAGGAGCCTATTTTCTCTCCCTTTGCTTGTTGCCCTTTCACCCCAATTCCTACAACCCCTCCGTTTTTTCCCCAAATCTCACCCTGTCCCCTTGGAAATGGCATGAGGATCAAACGACTCGTACACCACACACCCCTCCTTGAACCATCAACATCCTAGCAGTAGATCACGCCCACAACCCCTCCTCTCCCAAGAGTCACACACCTCTATGAGCGTACCTGCTGGGAGGAAAAGGAAATAAGGGTTCGACGCCGGGTCGCGGGAAAAGAGAGAATGCCCTTCTTCTCCTCCAACTTTCAGGCTGAGATGCAAGGCGGGAAGGAAAAGCAATAAAAAAGGGGACATCCAATGTCGTCACAAGTGCTTTTTCGGAAACTTGTGGCTGAAGTTAAAAAGAGCCTCAAACCAATGCGGGAAGTCAAATATATATGGGTTCGAGAGTCAAAAACAGGAATCCCCACATTTCTGAGGAATGAAGGGTGAGGTTTATTTGCAACATCGAAATCTGTCTCAGCCGGAATAACTCTGTTCGAGTTCGAACTTTAAATGCGATACTGTCTTTGGTTCCGCGGGTGTGGCGGGAATGCTCAAACTATTCAAAATGTTAGGATGAGGTCGCAGAATGATAGCTTGCTTTTGCAGCCCGAGACAGGACTACGGTTTCGGATTGAGGTAAAATTGATGTATAAACTTTCGACTGTAGCACTCGTTCTGCAATGTTTCGGTCTTATACGAAGCAAACCTCTCATATCGACTGTCTCTTGTCGGTGCAGGAGTCGATGGAGTTTTAGTTTCTCCGACTTGGACTCTGGAAGCCTCGAATATTCTATCTATCTCGAATCTCTCGCCGAATACTACCCGGGGGGAATAATCATGGCGTCCTGGGTTTCTTCCGATCCAGAGATGTGGAGAAAGGAAACCGCCAAGCATTTTTTCTCGAGACAAGACACGGCGCGATACAGCGACCATGAAGGAGGCATGTTTAGGCGGCCGAGAAGATGTTGTCCGGAGGATGGAGGAATAGCGAGGGGAAAGTTGCCTGTTTGAGCAGAGAGAGGAAGAGCAACCTTGCCCATCAGCCGTTTGATCTGCCAAAACAGACGATCGAATCACCTTGCGGCCTTTGACAATGGAAGCTGTGTTTTGAAGCTGGATCGATTGACAGCAAACGCTAAGGTGTAAAGACCGAATCCTAGCCCGTTCTTCGTCCTCGGCTGGTACCGGAGAGTTTGGAGGGATCCCTCATGAGGTCGTATTTGCAATGACGACTTTTGGGATAATATTCACAAACAGAGAAGGCGAGTCTTCCAGGGAAATTACAAGGTGCAGGTCGAATCCATTCACTTTCGCAGGAACAGGCACCACATGCATCTTGGCGCTCAGCCCGAACCGAGTTTACTTTCGTACGAAGCAATAATCGTGGGGAGCGGAGCGAGCGGAGATGATAAGAAACTATCTCCATCCCCATGTTGACCTTTTTCCAATACCCTTGTCGAAACTACCATGCGGCATCCCTGTGGTAATGGATCCCCTCCCATGTTGATCTCAATTTCAAGACGGATGTCCCCTGTCGATTTCGGAACACTGGACCGGAGACTCAAGCTTCGAGAAAATCGGTGTAGAAAAAATAAAAGAATCAAAGAAGAAAGAAAATGGGGAAATGGGGAAATGGAGAAATGAGGGCGGTCATGTTTCCCCGGATCACATCTTTTCCTCCGCGCGGACAACTTGATATTGAAGATCCCGACACAGGCTTCGTTTCGTCCTGGACTGTAAAATTACAAGCATTCCTCTCTCAAGGGGCGTCACCTTGATTCTTTTCATCTTTACCGATTAATACAGCTCTTCCTGCAATATTGAACCAATTTGTTCAGCTGAGGATTCAGGTGGGCTAGCGCCAGCCTTTGGCTTCGTATTTCTCGCGCTGGTCGCTAATTACGCAGTACGCAGTAATTACTCAATGATCCCTGTAAGCAGGGCTGATGATGGCGCGTGTTGGCGCGTTCGTCGCGACCTTTACGGAACGGATCGAGCTTGAGCTGTGTCCAAGAGCGAGATTTGAGGCCCATCCAGAACCGGGAGCTAACATCGACGAGACTAACATCGTCACGACAACAAGGCGGACATCCAATCATGGCAGAATGAGATTGAGACGCGGGCATCCCATCACGCACGATCGTGCTTGGAGATTTTCCGGCCCTACAACTTAGGAACGTGATAAAGGAGCGCAGAGAGTGAGAGGTAGTAATGCCTAGACCAGCAGCCCACGAGGCTCTCGATGTCGCGGGGAGGACACAGCTTGCCTTCTCAATAATAATGACACTAGACCTTTCCTCAGGCTGATAAAGTCGGTTAACAAGAACCTCGCTGCAATTCTGATTTGGATGAACACTTAGTACAGATCAAATAGCATATAATCCATTGATTCCGAGGAAACCACGACGCAATGGTGTTATATTAGTTGACATTTTGAGGAAGGAACAACACAGCTTTTCTTATACTCTCGTCTGATGCGGTAGACTTAAACTTAGTGAATTGGCTCAGTAGATTTAATTAGCTGAAACTTTATCCAGTGGCTTTGCCTCCTACTCGCTCATGAGTCGTCATCATGGCTTCCACAATGAATTCGAGATGCCAGATCGACAACAGAGATGACTACAATCACAACACCATCTCCACCTCCTGGTGGGCTTTATCATCAAGACTCAGGAAATCTATTTAAGCTAACATTTAGTAGAGGTTACCTATCGTGGATATGCCGATCTGATTAAACAGATCGATTCTACCGCTGGCGATGTCCTAGTGGTAAAAGAGGTCTCCTCTTCCGATTCCGAGCTGATCGATTCAAGAAGAGAACAAGCAGGACGGAACTTCCGTCTTTCTCTCTACTCAACGGATTCAGGGGCCCTGATCATAACTATTCCCACAGCACCTCATGAGCAACTTCATGGCTATCTCAACACATAGATTCTCTTGATGGCCGCCAGGATGCATTTAGAGTATGAGCTTTGAGCCGTACGGTCCACTCAGTACACGCAGCGAGATGCCGCGGGAAACCGCCAATCGGCGGGAGAAGGTGACTCGGCTCAAAAGCCGCTCTCCCAGCGTCCGTATGGAGATAACTTCCCGACTTTGGTCATCGAAGCCGGTCAGACACGGTCTTGGCCGTTCCTGAGAGCAAAGGCGAAATGGTGGTTTCACGCGTCTAACTTCGACGTCAAGATCGTCTTGCTTTCAAAAGCCGATCGGTCGTCGAGCCAAATTACCATAGAGAAGTGGAAGACCGAGGAGAGGAGGCCGACCCGATCAGGCGCGATGCCTACGCGGGCCCAAGCTACTCTTGAACCTGTTTTGACGCCGGAGTGTGTGGACACCATCAATATTACTCGCTCACCAGTGATCTCCGGCACTGATCCTCGGAGATTCGAACCGACGTCGTATGAAGTTGTTCCTAGCTTTCTACGGCTCGAGTTTGAGGATCTCTTTCTCCGACAACCAAACCCGGAGTAGGGTGAGGGTGACATGATTATTGGTACAACACAATTGCAGGAGTACGTCGCTCGTGTATGGAGAGCCTACACTAGTCGGTTCGACCCTAATGGCGAGGATTATACAGATCAGTAGGGAATGGTGAACATGCGGCTTTGTTACCGAGCAACTGGCTATTCGCAGGCGGTAGCCACTGCGCCAAAAAGACTACCTGCCAGGACATGTCCGACAGGTTATTACAGCACCATATGAAGTCTCGTAACAGGCTTGGATTGGAGAAATAAGAGATATCACACTATATGGTAGGTAATCCGGAGGCATTGAGGGACATTTCTAGGTTTGCCGCTGATTTGGTCAAGGTAATGGCCGGTGAAGATGATGAGAAAGAAGATCTCTGAGTGTTCGCTCTGCAAGAAGTCTTCTAGACGTTATGCTCCAGAAGCCGAGGGCTGTAAACGTAGAGTAGAACGGGCCATCCACCAAGACGGACCTTTCTCAACCTGCTCCTTCCCCAGCCAGCCCCTTCCATTCACTAAGGTGTGGGAGGGAGAGAGTGGTAGGTAATGGATTTTTCCCCCTTCCTCTTTACTTTAATTTTTTCGGTTCAGTGTTGTAGGGGATGGTAGGGCTGGTCTACACCTGGAGGTAATGAGGTTTAAAGAGGGACTGTATTTTTCTGGTGTGATAGATGAACTGTAGTTGAGGGCTTGGTAATACTTTGTAGATGACGTCTAATTTGATATTGCCTTAAATCGCTCCGGCTAGAATCCTAAACCAAGTTTCACTATACGTATCTCTCCTCGCTAACCTCTTTAAATAGTAACTATACTGTTACTTGAATTCTGGTTGTAGTATATGTTGGATAGATTTGATCAATCTCCAATCCACGTCCCCGAAGGAGTGACGTCGCTGTGACAGGCCGTATCATGGCCGGGGTAGATAGACATCAATGCTAGCTCTCGGTCCAGTTATGATATCAAACCTACTAGTCGGGAAGCCCTAGTATTACTTCTAACACCAGGACCCTAGCGTATTCTCTTACTCTCTTTGTCTCTTCGTTGGGACCTCTTGAAGATCCTCATCCTCCCACAAATCCTCAACACTCGCAGCAGTGTAGAGGTTGACAAGGTCTTACAAACTCGGTTGCTGCTCCTTACCTTCATCCAGTTTATTCTTAACTATAAAGCACTTCCAACCACGTCTGCATGGGCACTCTCCTACCTTGTTTCCCAGCAGCTATGCCTTGAGTTTTGGACTTGGAAAGACCTGCTTGAGTCAGCCCCAAAGAGCGCCCCTCGACATTCGAGGGGCAACGCCCATGGTGTCTCGCACGTTTGGGAACACTGGAGTCTCAGCTGCATCATAGTTGCCTGTTTACCCAAACTAGCAGAGACCGGAGGAAGCCCTCTTCGTCTGCATCGTCTCATACGGCGCAAACCTCCTGTGGCTCCTTCATGCCGCCATTGATGAGGGCGTTCGATAGACTTTGAGCTTTCAACCAGTCCGCAACGAGCGCGAGGTGAACCCAGAACTCCCTCCTCTACGGATCCGCAAGGAACTTAGACTGGTCCAAAGACGGGATTCTAGATTAATAGTTGGTTGTTAGCCCTAGGACTGGTATCAGTCAGAAGAATAACTTATTGTCTTCAAGGAAATCATGGTCATGATCGTATATGCTTATGATGGTTGAAAGGCCGTCAGTCTCTTACCCCCGGAATAGAACAACCGGCGAGAACCGCAGGCGGCCACAGAGAAGAAGAGATTTTACTGACAGGGCACTATTTGCGATGTCCAGATGCAGCCACCAACGTCGAGATACCTCCCACGCAAAACATAATTGATTACATTATTACTCTATGTGCTCCGTCTCCCAAGCAACAAAACGTGGTTGCTCAAACCTAGAGCAGCATCCATTCCAGCCAAAGAGGATTTTAGCTCGAGTCTTAGCATTCGATATATCTTATGCACTAGATCGAAGTCTAAATAAACGTCTTGGTAAACAAGAAGCCGCCACGTCGACTGGGTACATAGGAGAAGTACCATATCGCCCGTGATGAGCAGCGTCACGATATATTGAAAGGAACCATCACGAAACGAAAAAAAAACTACGAAGTACCTCCTCGAGATTGGAGAAAGGAAAATGTGTATTTTACCCATCGACTATTAATTCGACATCGTAAGTACTTCTATGAGCATTCCATTGTCTTTCCTTACCCGGAAAACGATACCGTATGCAGTGTAGTTAACCGAGAGCACGGATTCCGAACCCGACAATTCTGAACTCTCTGTCGATCCTACTTTCAACCATTGTCCGTGGGAGACCCTCTTCTCAAAAGCTTCAAAGCTAAGCCGGTATCTTCGGCATGGAACCCAACGACATGGCACCTGTCTATACCAATCCACTGCTCGGTCCTTCTAACACTAGATGGGGAGAGAGCCTTGTTCAAAGTGAACTCAGGGTTACGTCCAACTTTGTGAGTATTTTCACTCGGTATTTTACAAATTATGGTGATGATCCTTGCCCGAAAACAGTCATCTCCGCGCCGTTTCCCTTACTACAAGGATCCATCGTTCTTGAGGGAGTCGTTGGGATGGGACTTTAGAGTGGCATTCTTCTGGCTTTTCTCGTTGAGTCTGCGACGTTGGATAACAGCTGCAGAGTAATAGTAAAAGTCGTGCTCGGCCTACTACTTCGTCAACCTGTGAAGTTTGATCTGTCACAAAGCAGTCCGTCAGAGTTTATACTATCGTAGCTGCGGCTAGCTTTTCTTCCGGACTCAAACAGAGCATCCCTGTCTCTGCGTCGGATTCCATGAGTGGTGACACTTGACCTTTCAAGCCTTCATTGAGTTCAATGTTCAATGTTTGCTTACGAAGCACTCTGCGACTCCGAGACTCCAAGCCACGTCTTGGAGTCCGAAGTCCGACGTAACCTGGGCAGCGAGTGTATCCAACAGCAAAGAGGACACAACTCCAAACAACATCGAGATCTGTGGCTCAATAGGGGGTTTGACAGCCCAGGGTTCACTGCAGCACGGCGACCACAAAAAGCCCCACGGGAAGGTTCTGCTGCAACACACCAGTCTGTGCGCGCCGAACTAGCCCTTTTCAGGTACAGAGGAGATCTGAACACCATGTGGCATGAGGGAGGTGGCAGATCTCCACAAGGAGCGGGCTTGTCACGGAGAGGGAAAGGGGGGAGGAAAACGCGACGCTGCGAGTGAAAGGGTTCGGGTACCCTGAGTTGATGAACCGGTGGGAGTATCCAATGATTTTTGATGCTACAGTACCTCAGGATGACGGACAGAGATTACTGGGTGGTGATTTTACACCGGATTCGGGCTGCGGGTCGTACTACCGCTTGTACGAAAGTACGAAAGATTGTTTGGGAAGAGCTAGGGTTTGTGTTTTAGCGAAAGTACGGGGTTGTATGGGGACTACACTGGTGCTAGGGTAAGGGTCTACGGAGGGCATCTTGATATCCGAAAGAGAAAAGGACGTCGCATCGTTCTGATGAGTAAATGTGTACAGGTACGAAGTATGGAGGACAAATGCTTGATGGGTTTGGTCGTTTCTTTTGGGACGAACCAAACAAACCTCCTCGCGGAAGCAAAGCAATATTGACACGCGCTCATTACCAAGAATTCCGGTCGAACCGCGCTGCAGGTTTCCAATGGCATCTGACCGAGAAAAATTTGTTTTGACGGGTTCGGTAGACTTCGTCCGTTGGTTAAGTGGCGCGTTATATAGTCCAACTCCTGCTGCACCATGGAGACTTTCTTCGGTTCCCTCATGCCGAAGTGGTACGTTGAAGGGGAACTAACCCTAAAACATCCTCCTTGAATAAGAACGCATGCATTGTGCGTCTTCCTTCTCAATTTCTCTGCTTGCTTTGGAAGAGAGGAAGCGTCGAGAGAGACATGAGCATCTCGAAGTCGAATTGATCCGCATGTTCACTGCACAAGCAGCTTCGCTTGCGCCATCCAACCCGAGCCAGGAGCGGAGCGAAGCGAATTTCGCAAGTGCGTAGCAGTAGCAATTGGCAGGACGAAGTGTTACATTATTATGGATTTTCTTAAAGAACCATTCCCTGGTGCTTCCCTTGTCCGCGGCTGGATGGGGAATGGCGTGGGCTAGGGTTCCGTTGCTTTCCCTTTTGTGTTTGATGAGCTCGAGGTTGCAGTTTGCACAGGATCTTGGGGCTTGTTTCAACTTTCAACTCGAGAACGAGGAAGGCTGGGGTTTATTTGACATGGGTGCCCTTGTAAGTGAGTGGTCGTTTCGGTGAGAGCTCCTAGGAATTTCGGCACGACGACAAGGAATGAGAAAGAAAAAATTTCTGGTGATATCTCAGGAAAGCCGTCTATCATTTCGGAAACATAGCAAGGCTCCCCGTGTCTCTGGGATACCCTCGATAATTGATCTGAGAAAAAAGGAATAATAAAAGAAGAAGCAATCTAGTACTCGAGCGGGATTCCCTAGCGAGCACTGGGCTTCTTCTCCCCCAGAATTGGACTCGCAATTCTGCACCCCGACGGGGCAAAAAGCAAGACGCAATGTCTCACGCCTCGCTACGGGACACGTACAGTACTCCATCGGAGGATATGAGAGACATTGCTTTGTATAGTGGAGCCGTGCTCCTCCATTGCTTTTCCTCAACGGGCCCGGGAGAAGCAATGGGTGCAGGCCCATGATGCAAAGGCCCACTAAAAGAAAACCAGATTCGGCGAGGGATTGGAGACGAGGCAGAGCGAGAAATGGGCGAGTGTGGTGGATCAATTGATCATTGCTTTCAAACCCCCACTGAGATCCGGCTCTTCTTTCTGAAAGCGTGCGCCTTTGAGTGCCGGCTTCTGGACTCTTCGAAATACTAGAGTCGCCTGCATCATGCAGGTTCTAAGATAGCAAGACGACGGACTTTGAGTTAGGGTGATGCTCGGTTTAGTGTACGAAGTAGGCCGGCTGATTTTCGAAGATATTTTCTTTTTTCTTCGATTCTCTCTTTGTGTGCCGTGGAACACCTTGCATCCTGCAGATGCGAAGTCCATTGTAATCACGTCTGTTGACAACAGGGTTCCATGGAAAGGGAGTATTGTCCCCCATGCCCGGCCGGGCTCGGCAGGAAAAAAGGAAATGTAGATGAACGCTTCCTCGAATCCTTCCAGACGAAATCACTTGTCCTATGTGGCTCCCGGTTTTCTCTGATCTTCTGTCTGTCCGTATCGGTGCTCTTTAGGTACGAAGTAAGAACTTTCCGACATCTCCACTCTGAAGTTGCCAAAGCCCGAATTTCAGGGTCCTGTCTACACTACTGCTGCAGAGATATAGGAGACTAGCGTAATTCATCCGAGTGCAGACCAGACCTTAGCGTTGTACTTGGCGAGGCCGTCCATGGCAATCGTGCAAGAGATTTCCTACGGTTGTCTACGATGGTACGGCGCCTGGATCGGAATGGAATGTGATAGCGCCCTCCCGACGCAAGACGATGTACGAGGTAGGGGGGGAACCAAACCAACGCCTCAAGTGGCTGCAGTACTTGAATCTCCAAGTACTTCGGACATCGCCAACTATTATCGGGCGGCGAAGAATCCTGCAGCCAAAGAGCCGTGCCGCGGAATCGACAAGAGTGTGCGCTGATATGCGCACAGAATTGGCATTTCCTCAACATTACTGGATGGCGTGGATACGGTCTCTAGATTCAGGTAAATGGGGCATTCTGCATCACTAGCACCAAGTAGATTAGCATCCCACCCAGGGCATCGCGATCACCCTTCTTCTTCGTACGAAGTAGGTACAAGATGATATTAGACTCTGTCCTGTCCTTGAAGAATAACTGAATTCACCAAGATTAACTGATCTCTCGAATGGCCAAAAATAGGGAGGCTGGTGCCATTGATCAATCATAATGAGCGTCGCCATGAGCCCGTGCCCTGGCGCCAATCCCCCCTGCAATCATAGATGGCAAAGATTGTGAGGGGTCTTGCAGCGGGCAGCCCCTGCACCTTGACGGTGGTGGTAATAGTGGGAGTACTTCATACATACGAAGTGGTGGGCACTTTCAGGGTTCCTGTCGGAACATAGAGGTTTGACCAGACCCTATCGAGCAACGCGTTCTGCGTGTGCTTGACAGTTGAAGAGGCCCTGGCCTATTCGTGGAGTTAGAGCGTATCCGTAATACTTTTTAGTCCTGGTTGTCGTGCCATAGTGTAAAGACAGGGAACTACGAGAGTATAGCCAGGACATCGAGAGATACTACCTCATAATACCCTACCTGACCGGCCATATTAGGAGAGTCTCTTTGTCCGTATTAGCCTGGATATCAATCGATCCCACATTGTGCTCCCTCTCTTACGGAAATCCTCGGGCAGTGCAGTCTCAAGTGGTTGTTTCTTCTTCCCGCGCCACACCAAGCACCCTGCGGTCGGAGCGTTTAAGCTCTTCCCGGTTAGGCTTAAGACGGAAGAAAAAAAGCAAGAGAAGCACAGGCGAGAAGCAAGAACGTGATAGCGAGAGCCCCAAACATGCAGACGGGTTGGATAGTCCATCCACGAAGTACGAGATACCCTGCGGTACTTCTTGTCACCATGCCGCCAACGCCCAATGAGGCACAAAGACCGCCATCGTGGGGTATCTCTACCTTCGCTCTCCCGAATCTGTAGAAAGTTGTTACTCTAATTGGATGCAGCAGCCTGCAAAGTGTACTGTACCGGGCCTATTCGTACATCGTACTGCTTTGTACTAAGAGCATTTTGGGTAGGTCGACACATCGAGGCAAGCGCCAATGGGAAGGGTCCTCTTCGTCCACACGAATGTGGGATCGTGTGCTGCGAGGTTCTCGATGAGCAAGGGACACCAAACCCTTGTTCTTGTTAGTGAGGTTCGACAAAATAAGATGGCCTGGCAATCGAAACCCCTGAGCTTCTTCCAAAAAGACGCGATTGTGGTGCCGTTTGCCTATTTGCTTCTTTCCAAGTACCTTTCCCCTCCTTTCGAATCCTCGGCCGGGAAGAGAGGCCAAAGCCCATAGCATCATCACATCACGGCTTTTCCGCTCCTTTCGTTCATTCACACACTCTCTCTTCCAACATTGCCCTTTTTTTCAACCTCTTGTCGTTGCTCCTACAATTCCGTTTTCTATCCTCTTCGCTTCTACTTTTGTCTAACTCTATACATCTCTACGAACGCGCCCCTACTCGCTAATATCTCGTACCACCCATTCACGACTACTCTCCCTCGCCCTATACTTCGTAATCCACGGAAGCAGCATCGACGTTGACAAACAACCTCCGGAGCAAACGGCATTATTCCCCACGACTTCGATTCTCAACATTGTATTGTTATTCGCAACTTAGCATCGACCAAACCATATCCTCTTTCTCTCTCCATCCCGCGCCAACAAGCAAATCGATAAAACAACATCCAGGTTGAGGTTGTTGCTTCAGCTTTCCCCGGAAACCAGAAACAGATTTCTTTTGGCGCCGAAGGTCCCGAAGATCCTTAGATCGATTACGCAGTCGAACCGGAATCCACCACTTACTTACACATGAGAGACCGAAACATTTCTCGGCACCATCAATCATTCTTTTATCTGTTTGACGATTGACGACAACTTTAATAATCAACATACCGTGCCCTGATTCTGCAACGGGCGAAGTCGAAACTCTCGGAGCACGAGATTTTGTTTGGCATTATTGCAATGATAAGATCGGACGCGTGATTGGGGAAAGTGGACGATTCGTGAATGGGGCAAAAAGACATACACGTTATTGTTTGCAATCAAGTCTTGACTGACATCAGGATCCTAAGAGACGGTCCTTCTTTTTCATTACTCCTAGAAAGAGACGAAATCTAGACCGGAAAGGGACCTCTTCGAATCTCCGATTTTGCCGATTCCAACGGAAATCACAACCACGGCCGATAAAAATAAAACCAAAGGGGAACATCAGGAACGAAGGGGCCATAAATTAAATCAAGGGTCTCGCTATCGAGCTCGCACTTCCAAAGTGTTGAGTCCGAGAAGCTAGCTTGGTGAGGGGACGTGTGAGCGGGACGGTGCCGCAGAGTCAAGACAGTGAATCCCGTTCCACTGATCATGATGTCTGTTGGTCCGGAGCCCGTTAGCTCTGGGATATTTCCCGTTCCGGGGCAAACGCACATTCCCCAAGTGGCCCGGCGATCATCGACGACTCTAGGGTCGAGAACGAGCTCATCGGCGACGGTCGCGCCGTCTCTGGCGACATCGTCATCTTCTCTGTCGTCTGCCACCTCGTCTTCGTCAACGTGCTTACACACGGCGCACCGCCAGAGCCACAACCAGTCCAAGCTGCCCGCTTTCCGATTCAACGACCTCAACGCTGGACATGGAAAGTTGCCAGTGAGTGTGGGTCTTCCGCTGCCCTCGCTTCTGCAACAGCAGCAGCACTTTCCCCCCTCTCCAGTGTCGCCCAATAATCCGCCGAATCCACAGAATCCACAGGAGGCCCCGAATTCGACCAATCCCGTGACTGTGCCTGCGCTGGGACCACGCCAGGGCCCGGGCACTGGAACGACGCCAACACAATCGGTACAACCAGTGGCTCAAAATTCTTATGCGGCACAAAGTACCACTACAAATCAAAATAATACTAATCCCATGGGTACCAGGACAAGTACTCAAGGTACACAGGGTACACAAATTCAGGGAGGAAAAGGACACAGCGGACAGGGACCAGCGCCCGACAATATCACCCCATCAGCGTCAGACCCGCTGCACATCCCCCAAAACATCCGCTCTCACACAGTCCCTCATCCCCCTTCCAGCGGCAGTTCCGGGCGCCCAACGTCGGGAAGCCAACTGGCTCAAAAATCCGTGCTGAAGCAGAAGAAACCAGAAATCCCTGCTGCTACTGCTGCTTCTGAATCGCTGATTAAATCGCCCCGGGCCAGGGCGTCAACCTTTCAGCAGTCGAGGCTCAGCTTTATATCGTCATCGGTATCTGCATCGACGGCCTCCCCGTCCGCTTTGAGAATACCCGGAACAGCGGGTGGAACAACGAAAAGCACGTCCTCCACTGCTGCTGCTACTGCGAGGCGACCCGCATCTTTTCCTGCATCACCCTCTAAACAACACGTGTGTGCGGACAATACACCAACCGTTTCCGCACTCAAGGAGTCAGCAGTACAACCAGAACTTCAACCACAAGCGCCACTTGTACCAGCCCAGGTATCTCAGGTGTCAGCAGTACCCGCTCCTGCACCTGATCTGGCACCACCGACTGGTCCTGGTCATACATCATCCTCCACCACCCCAACACCCACAACAACAATCGCAGCCACTCCGACGGCGACACCCAAAACTTCGAACCCAATTACCACGACATCAACGAAACCACAACCAACACGACGGAAGCCCGCCTCGCTCGATTCCACTCCCATAATTTTAGTCGCGGACGTTTCCTCTCCGCCCCTAATTCCTCCTCAGCGCCGACACACCGATACTACTCAAGTCCTTCACACCTCGAAACCCCAGCGATTATCATCGTCGAATGACCCATCGATCCGGGACGGACCACACGGCCAGCGTGAACTTCTGCTCCCAAAGACTTTGCAACAGCCGTCCGATGAGAAGCGCGTGTCTACTTACCTCACTCGTCGAAAACCCCCAGTTTCCTACAAAGCCCCGCTATCGATCTGCACGACGACGAAATCGCCCGCATCGGCCCCATCCTCGGCCACCACACCGGTCCGCGTCCCCCCTATTCGAGGATTCCGATCGTCCGGCTCCCGGCGCAGCCTCATTCTCGACATGGGCTCAAGACCTACGAGACCCTACGACAACAGCAGCGACGAATCGCAGGATTACGGCTCTCGCGAACATACCCTCCGCGCACTAGAGGGTCGCAATGACTTGGCTCAGATCACCCCTCCGCACTCTATGGATCATGATGGCGCGGAGCAGGAGGATACGACGGATATGTTTTTGAATATTGCGCGGGAGGAGTCCGTTCGGCCTAGTATCGAGGATGGTCATGAGGATCAGAGCGCTCTGGTAAGTTTTTTGGTCCCAGTTTTCGTCTGAGTTTGTCCTCATTCTTTTCACTTGTTTTTCTTCTTTATTTTCGCTCGGAGGCCCTATTGTCGATTTTATTTTTTATGCCTCAGCTCGTGCCTTGGGTGAGAGACAATTGCAACGCCTCGACTATGGATATGCTCAATTGAAGGCGGGCGCATTTTGGTTTTCGGGATTATTTTTCCATGCGTCAATTTCGACCTGATGTGGTTGTTGGGCATAGATGCCACTTCATATCCAGATTGCCCTCGCCTCAGCACATTCCAACACCTCCGACAATCCAATTACCTGCATAATGTAATTTTTCTACCTAGGGTTATACTAACTGCACACTTAGTCTCGAGTCCGACGGACTACACAACGGAGGCCACTCTCGGCGGCTATCCCTTCATACCAGCCCATCTCACCCCCCAGGATAAGTCGACGTCTTTCTGACCAACGTGAAACTTCGAGGCCCAGCCTGGAAAGCGGTTCGTCGACCGATCAAACGAGTCGGAACCTTCCCTACAGGAATCTTGGACGAGAAAAGGCGATATCTGTTCATCCTGGCGAAGACCTAGGTCGCAGGGTAATCTCAGCGAGGCCAAGCCCGACGACACCACGAACCCTCGCATTCCAGGACGTTGGGGACAGCAGCGTGTACGGCAGGCGTCGGACGTCTATCTCGGACGCCATCACCCCTCGAACAACGCCGTACAAACAATCTAATCTGTCCTACGGGCAATATCGCTCCCCTGTTACGTACTCGCCGGCTGGATACAACTCTTCATCTCTAGCGCCTCGCTCCGATCACACGTTACGAGCTGAACCGCAGCAACAGCAGGGAATGGAGTACGGTCAGGGGGTAGAGGGGACGGAATCCACGGCGTCCACGACTGGGCCATCGACAGTCTGGGATGAGCTGGATGACTTGAAGTCGCGCATTAGCCGTTTGGAGCTGACAGGAAAGCTGCCGCCGACCTCTGGAGCAGCAATGTCTCGAGTATCGGACGATCGACCGTATACGGCGAATACCACAGTTACCAACGTTTCCGGGTCTCCAAAGCGCATTACCCCCGGGGCTGCTTCTGTCGCCGGCGGACAAGGCGATGCTAGCAGCACCGTATCAGCGAGTCAGAAGGAGTCTCATCCCACCCTTCACGGCGCCCTCGCGAAATCGAAGACGCTGCTTAGTGGGGACGTATACAAGGCTCTCGAGTCGGCCACGACGGACGCGCTGGCTTTGTTAGCCATGATGGGAACCGCCGGCCAGCCCGGCCCGATCTCTAGCGGCGCGAGCACGATTGGAGGGGCTGGAGGTGTAACTGATCGTCAGCTCCGCCGGAAAGCAGACAGCATCTGTCGCAGTCTGACGGAGCTGTGCCTGGCTTTGAATGAAGAGAATTCACGGCCTAGAACCTCACACGATATGAACGCAGCGCAGACGGAGAGCCCGGCTACACCAACGGTCAACGGTTTCGGGGCTTTGAACACGCAGCGGCGGCCAAGTGGTGTTGGCGAGCAGACGATGGCTAGACTTAATACTAGTCCTCGGGCCATGTCACGACTTGAAGAGCGCCGAAGTAATCTTTTGAACGGCACCGCTCTTCCTAGTCCACGCCTCCTTTCGTCGAACCTTGCTACTCCTACCGAAGTTGGGCAAGGGAGGCGATCGTCTCTCTTGTTCTCCCGGCGTCGTGCGACGACAGAAGAACCTGACGAGGGACGCCAAACGTCCCTTTTGCGAACACGCCGAGCTGGAACGGAAGAGCCCGAGGAAACGAGGAAACCGTCGCTTCTGCTTCGGCCAAGGAGGGGCACCATCGGAGAAGGCGATGATGACGACTCGCGCATCCGCGCACCATCTCGAGCAACGACGGAGGTTGTCCCTTCACCTCGGATGGTATCGAGAGACTACTCGGCGCCGGGTGCCGAACCCAATTCGATGACGTCTTCCGCGCTTCCCCGGCGACGCCTCGGACCCTCGAGTCTCAACTCACGATTGGCAGTCCCCTCCTCCCCGGCCACTGGCACTGTCCGTTGGGTTGGGGATGTGAACGGAACGAGTCTCGCCGACAAGCTCGTCGAGGAGCGGGGCCCTGGCCCACGACCGTTTTCGTTGGGACAGACGGCGATGCTTAATCGGACGACGAGTATCAGCCGGAGGAATCGCGATAGCATGATTATGAATGGACCTGGAACACCGCAAACCGGGTCGTATAGATGACAATAACGATGACAAAGGACAAATCCCGTCGTCAACTTATACTACGTTACGATTATGCCAACCAAACCATACACACCCAAGCCTAATGCACTATGTATTATTACGCCTCTTTCTTCTAGGAACGTTTTCTATTCTACTTGTCTGGGCTTATCCGGTTACGTTTGTTTTTCTTCTTATTTGTTGTTTTATTTGTTTGACTATGCATCCATTCCCTTCATGGTTCTTCATGTCCTTGGATTTTGACATTGGGAAATACACATGTGCAGCGACGTCGCCTTGGGCCTACACAAACCTGACAATTTTCTTTACGCATTTCTTTTTTCGATTCGTTCTCTTTTATATAATGACGGCATTGATGATCTTTTCATGAAGATTGCACTCGACTGTCGGAGTTTTTGTTCCTTCTGCTCTTTTTCTTTTCTTTGTTCTATTTTGGGTCGCACTTTTTTTTTTTTTTTTTTTTGATCCGACTCCTGGTCTCGGACTCCTTTCTAACTTTCATTCTTACCGTTGGGGCCTGTTGTCTCATTGATTTTTTGTATATCTGTTCTGTTGCATCGTGCTGACTGGGTACTGAAATGCCTGCCTGATGGGCTGGCTCTCTCGGGCGTTGACTTAAGCCTGGGGGGCTGGGGAAGATGGATATTTATGCAAGAGAGTTGGGCGCGTTTATGGAGAGGGAGGAAAAGAGATAAAGTACTCGGTATGATGCAGAGGATAGGCACAAGCAGAACACTGGAGACAACAGCTTTGTGACTGTGGCACGATACCGTGCAGGCCCGACTAGGGATGGGTGGGAAGAAGGGGAGCTGAGAATGTATGATATTAATGTTCTAGGTATATATAGATTAAATGTTGTTCATGAACATTTGTCTTGCGCCTTGTGGGTCACTGGTGTGATGCATGCAACAAGTCTGATTACCTTGAGCTACGTATAAAGGTAGAAAGACTGAAATGCTCTCAAGTACGAGGCCACGGCCTTGAGTAGAAAGTGAACTGGGATTACTCTCATCGATTACCGAGGTATTCGCCGAACAAAGGAAATTGCACCTTTGCAGCTCTATTCCCGAGTGCGAGTAGGGACTTCTCATCGCGTATCAAAACCGTGAGCTGTCGTGGCGCAAGCTTGATAATGGACTCGATGGAGTAAGCGTCAGCGGCGGGCGGCGGCGGCGGCGGCGGCGTCGGCGAAGTGACTCAGCCCAGTGAAGATTAGATCGGAACTTTTCAGCCGCAAGCGCACTTCAACATTGCGCCTATAATTCTTTATTTAACCCCACACCATCGCGCTTCGACGACGTCAACATCCATCTCATCCCACCGCGAAAGACTACGAAAGACTACTGTTTTCTTCTAATTTTGTGTATAAGTTTGTGAGCATTAAACAAGAAAAGAGAGAATTTTTTTCTCTTTTCTTCTCATTTGCCTTTGATATATTACTTGCGTGCCTCACTAGCTTCTAGGGGATCCTAGAAAGGGAAAAAGAAGAAAAAGAAGAAAAAGGCACAGCAATGGCTGATACGACCAAGCTCGAGGAAGGAGCATACGCCAAGGCCGAAAGGGGCGATGGGAAGGGTGGTCGAGGGCAGAGACGAGGACGAGGTGGTGGCGGCGGAGGCGGGATGAAGAGGGAGGTGCAGGTTTCCAAGGCGCTTTCTAGGCTTTTGAGGCATCAGGCTGAGAATGCGGGGGTGAAGCTTGATGAGAGTGGATATGCCGAGTTGGACAAAGTGGTAAGTCCTCCTTTTCTTTCTTTCTTTTTTTTCCAAAGTCTAATCAGTGTCCGTCAGATGGCGTGGCAACCTCTCCGGTCTCTCCAGGTAACATTCGATGACATATCCACCGTCGTCCAACAAAACGACAAACAGCGCTTCTCCATGCTCCCCAACCCCCTCACCAACCCAACTCCCGACAGCACATCAACCGACCCATCCCACTGGCTCATCCGCGCCAACCAAGGCCACTCCATCGCCATATCCTCCTCCGCCCTCATGACCCCCATAACCCTCGAAAGCGTCCCCGAAACCGTCGTCCACGGCACCTACTTCGCCTTCTGGCCCCTCATCGTCGAATCCGGCGGCCTAAAGCCCATGGGGCGGACCCACGTGCATTTCGCCACGGGATTACCGGGACCCGGAGCCGAGGTCGTCTCGGGGATGAGGAGGGATGCGGAGTTGTTGGTTTATGTGGATGTCGAGAGGAGTTTGAGGGATGGCGGGCTGAAGTGGTGGGTTAGTGAGAATGGGGTCGTGTTGACGGAGGGGGACGAGGGTGGGTTGGTGCCGTTGAGGTATTTTAGGGAGGTGGTGGGGAGG
>SJVG01000559.1:0-25534 GCA_034774675.1 Scedosporium minutisporum
ACCCCCGCATTATTCACCAGCACGTCCACCCTCTCCAGCTCCCTCTCCGCCCTCGCGAGAAACTCCTCGACGCTCTCGTGGCTCTCCAGGTCCAGATCCCATACTTCCAGCAACGGCGTTCCCGGTAAGCAGCTGTCACGGATGTCTGCGAGCGCCGCTTCGCCTTTGCTGCGGTTCCGGCACGCTAGGATTACGCGCGCGTTGAGCCGCGCAAAGTGGCGCGCTGCTTCGCGGCCTAGACCGGAGTTGGCGCCTGTTACGATGATGGTTTTGCCTGTGAGGTTTTGCGTTGGGTAGGGGAGGTCTTGGCGCTGGGATTGGATCCAGCGGTAGGGTGCTAGGAGGAAGCTCATCTTTGGTCTTGGGGATGAGGTATTATTATCTCCTTCTGTTCTTTTAACTTTGCCCTTGATTTTGTTTGTTTGGATATTCTCGCCCCGTGTGCTTTTTTTTCTTATCGTCGGTTAATGATCCATCAAAACTGCGAGAAAAAGCAAAGTGTAGGTTCTCGGTGTCTCGGGAGCTTTCAAACGAGGCCAATGTACGAAGTAGCAGCTGGGTTTCTGGAGCAGGGGCCTTCTCTTAACGAAGGAAGCGGACCTGGCGCAACCCCCAGCACCTTTTTATACTAAGTACGACCTATCTGTGACGCGAAACACAATGTCTCGGGATGGTCCGAATCAATTCATTGATAGCAACCATCAACCTAAACACGGGGACGGTCCGAATCTCAATGTTTCAACTGCAAGTCCTTACTTTTTTTATTGCCTCTTCAACAAGCCGCACGGGCGATGCCAAGAAACCACGCCATCCATGGCCTCCTACGTTGTATTGCACGACTACACACTAAGGTTGAGGAAGTAGAGCTCACGATGCCCATATTCCTTTTGGGGGAGAAAATGTTGTATTTTATTTTTGTTTCAAATGCAGAGATTTCTGCCGCCCGAGGCCCTACATCCTCTGTGCACTACATCAGATGGAATCTAGAAATGCCTCGTGTCCTCTATTCCCAGAAACTACCTGGGCACTATGTTTTACTTCAGCTCGCGCAGCGCAAGAGGGGATGCTTCAGCAAAAACGCAGGCCATGTTCCTCTGGTCTGGCTTTGCCCATGCATCCCCCCCTGGCAGCTGTCACCGCGAGACCTCTCCCGCGTAGCTGTAAAAAAAAAAGGAAGGATTTTCTCCTACACACTGATAATTCAACTCTCCAAGTTGACGAAGTTTTTTTGGTTGGTGTTGTCAAGGCTGTGGGTTGGCGGTTCGTGTTGTGGCGTGAAAACATTTCGTACCGAAAGGATGCCGTGACTCGTAGTATCGGGTAGGGTGGAATGTTGTGTGTATTTTTTGCTTGGTGTGTATTGGTGTCATTGATCAGTTATCTCCCTCGCCCTCTCCTCATCTCATCGAGCGAACTCCCCTCTTCACACTTTCCTGGCTTTGATGTAGCCAAAGTGGTCCGCAGTCAGCGTCCTCCCTTTACTGAATGATGCGAGAAAACACTTCCTTCTGCTCATCCGCCAACCTAGTCTCGATAAAGGTAAACACCAGTCCGTTGTGCCTGGTGTTGGCCTCCTTGATGTAATCACGGACCCAATGGATAACATTAGAAATCTCGGGATAATCGTCCCTAACAGCCGGCTTGCACGTGTTGAGAGCCGTAAATGTCAGCCCGAAACCAATGTCGTCAACATCAGCCTCTGTGATGATCTCGTCGCCAAGACCCGTCGTAATCGTGGGGGGGTTGGCCAGCAGCATGAGCAGTTTGTTGCACGTGTTGGCCCAGCCCTTGAGGAATTCCTCGGCGAACGCCTTCGACTCGCACAGCGTCTTGGTGTAGGAAACAACGGCGAGCTTTCGGTCGACGGGGCGCGCAAGCTTGTCCGTCTCTACGAGGATGATGGCCGGGTATACCTGCCTGAAAAGCCCGGCCTGCAGCGCGTTCGAGTGCTTGATGAAGTAGTCCACACCGTAGCCCTCTTCGAGTCGCGCCGAGATGAGGTGGTAGAGTCGCACGAACCTCAACTTGAGCGAGTCGGCCGGGTTGCTCTGAAGCTTCTTGAAGAGGAGTTCTAGAATGGTAACAAAGTACGGATCCAAAATGTTGCTGTCAAAGCCGTCTCGTTAGCAAGGCGCGTGTTCCAGTTATTACTATTGCAGGTTGGCTACTTACCCTTCGTAAGACTTGATAGTCGCTTCGAGGATGTCAAAGGCATAGAGTTCCGACTTCCTTCCGACAAGGAGCATTTGGAAAATACCGAGAATTTGCTTGATCTTGTCTCCCGCCGTGATATCCTTGGCTGCCCGCGGGATGAGCGCGGCGAGCAGACGAGTCAACGCAGGAACGTTGCCCCTCACCTCCCACATTGGCGGGTTGAGGATGGGGTCAAGCAGCGCGCTAAAGTTGGCCGAGATAGAATCCGCGGGGCTAGACTCGAGAAGTTGCGCAAGAATTTGTAACACGTACTGCATGAATTCTTTACATCACCAGGGTCAGTATGGACCTATGCCGAGCTTGGAAGGAGAGTCAAAAAAATGACAGACACAGAGAGACGAGCTTACCTGTGACGTCTTCCGTAAAGATGAGCTGGATGGGCTCCCAGAGCTTCGCGTTGAGGACGTCAGCCTTAGATGCCGAGCAATACCTCACAAGAGCGCCAAGAGCTTCGAAATGGTAGTAATAGAACCGAGGGTTGCTAGGGTTCTGTTTCATAATGTTGGTGATGCCAATCAGGTGCTGCAAAACGCCATCGAGAATGCCCGCAGCGCCATCCTTGATAACGATGAGTATCCTCATCACACACCTCATCAAGAACTCGTTCTCCTGGAGCTTCGCCGGCGTAGTCTCCCTCTCAATCAGCATAAACAACCGCTCCAGAAGCTCGTTGGAGAAACCCTCAACATCGGCGCGGGTGAACATCTGAACGCCATTATCGTCCGTAAGGAAGAGAAGACGCTCGACCGCAATGGCGGCATAAGTGTAGATGACGTAGTTGCTCGAGCCGACATTCTTGATAAGGTGCGGGAAAGCATCCATCCACTGGGACTTGGAGAGCTGGCTTCGGAAAGTGTGGAGGTACTTGATGGCGTCCACCTTGGCGATGGGCTCTGCGCTGTCCGACATGAGGTCGGCCGCGATGTGCTGCTGGAAGAACTCCACGACATTGACCAGGGAGTTGATGGTCTTTACACCCTGAGCCGAAGTAACAGCGCCCTTGGCAGCGATGGAGATGAAAAGATAAATAGCCGTGTCTTTGGCCTTCCAATCCGTCTCTCCCTGTGTGAGGTAATGGTTGATGTACCTCGAAACTACGCCCGTCACAAGACTCTCAAACTTTTCTTGGAGCTTCCGAAGGAAGTCAGTTGCAGAGCGTCTCCTCGAATCAGTATCGGAACCCTCCAAATCGCGTCGAATAAACTCGATTGGTTCGTCCTCAAATAACTCGATATCTGACTCGCGAAGGGCCACGTTGGGAAGGATGACCTTTTCGACAATCTGCGACAGAGTATCCTGGTGGTTGAAGTTATCAGCGTGCTCCTTCGTTGACGCAACAGCCGTCAAGAAGTGCAGCGCCTTGCTGACAACGATGTCGTATTTGGTCTCGGGACCCATGTTCGACAGCAATTCCCATACTCTGGTGATGAAAGGACCGCAGTATTTGGAGAAATCGTCATCGAACTTAACAGTGTAAAGCTCCAGAGCTTCACAGATATCAGCCTTGACGGTGTCGACAATGGAGGCTTCGGAGTCGTCGTCGGTAGCGAGCAGGGGGTTCGCATAGCTGAGATATTTGTGGAGAAGCTCGCAGATGCTCGGCAGGTTCTCTTCGAAGATGGGCGGCACGTCGTGGCTGGACATGTCATAGAAAATCTTGATGAGGAGACTCAAGGTCTCGAACCAGCCCTTGAGGAGGTCCTTGTTTCCGCTGTTCGCCTCGATCTGTGTGTTGGTCGTCTATAAAGTAATCGGCTGGTTAGCGTGCCATTCTTTGGCGCACATAGCCACCACCAGGGAATACAATTATTCTGGAGCCGGCTTACTATCAGCAGTTGAATGAATGGCTTGCCGAATGTCGAAATGACATGGTTGATCTCCGTGTATAGCTCATCCGTTCGGAAGAGTGGCCTCCACCTCACAAAGATCGAGTGGGCAACTTCCAGCACACCAATGTTAACCTTCGGGTCGGTCGCGGAGAAACGGCTAACGAGGTCCTATAGGCACGCAGAGTTATCAGTCTGTCACTTGTTTCGCTTTGCCGTCCCGTTTGCGCCAAGACTCCCATAACATACCTGTGTTAAGGTCTGCCACCGCTCCCAAAAGTCGGAGTCGGCAATAATAGCGACAGCCTCGCCGAGCTGGCTCTGGATGGCTGGGGGAGAGGAGATCATGAGGCCAATAAGCTGTTGCTTAATGGTGTTGACCTCATCCTGAGGAAGTTTGTACTGTCCCTCTTCGTTCTGTCTTGCGGTCAGCGCAACACAACGCGAGTGGGGTAGAGCTCTACTCGTGCGACAGAATCACGCACCACATAATTGTTCCTGATGAAATTCTTAAATGCCAAAGCTGCGGCAAGTCGGGTTTTCGCCGGGAGAGGCTCTGAAGCGACGATGTTTAGGAGGCTCAGGGAGTACTGGGGTTTGGCCTGTTCGACCTTGAGAGCAGTCTCAGCTGTTTTTGCTTCCGTTAGGTTCTCCTCTTGATGTTCATCATCATTGCATCTGTGGATGTTGTTTACCTTTGCGGTGCTGAGCTGGATCGAGAGTAGCATCGAGCAGCTGCGCAATAGCGCCAATGTTGGACGCCATGGTTACTCTACAGATTCAGTGGTGAAGATGGTGAAGGAAGGAGAATTCAATGCAAGCAACTGTTGGCGGGGGATCTCCTCAAGCAAGGGCTCAGTGCTATTTTTTTTATTGTTGGTTCCTGGCACTATTAACGTTGTTGGTTGGTTGCGGGGGAGACGACAAGCAAGAGGGATGGAAAGTACAAAGTACCTTTGCTCTTCCAGAGCTTTCCTCAGCTACCCCTCCACTGATCGGTGCCCACCGAGACCAGCTGACGCCAGGTGTTTTTCTGGAAACGAAGAGCATCTCTCTCCTAATTGCATTAATTGCATATTTATTTGATTGGGGATTCCCAGGGGACAAAGGAAGTCCAGATACTGTTAAGTGTATAATACGGCTTCCACCCGAGCTGAACTCCAGGCAACCGTTTTAGAAGGTATTCTAGCTTCTTTGGGCCTAGAGATCCCGGCTCGGGCCAGAGACAGGACCACGGTCTCAGCCCCATGAGGCCAAAACATGCAAACAGAGAGAAAACGTGGTCAATCCTCCTACATGACAGGAGACTAGGATTGATGAGAGTATGTGTCTCATGATGTTCCACAGCTAACTATAAGAGGATCCTTCATCAGCGGGTAAAGACGTCGGAAGTTGTTTGCCGTGCAAGCGACATCCGGTTGCCTTTTCCTCATCTTTGATATCCTCCTAAGGAATACTGCACACTCTTCCGCCTTGAGCATTAGATTCTCTCCCACGTGTAAGACACGGCGACAGACGTGATCATGGCTACTACTACGACAACAGCCCCAAATCTTCCTGAAAAGATGCGCGCCTGGGTCCATACGAAGGCCGGCAAGCCAACAGACGTATTGACCCTCACCGAATTACCTTTGCCTCCCCTTCCTAAACCGGGCTCCTCCGATGTCTTGGTTAAGGTTATTGAGGCTACGGCAGCGTTTGGCGATGCCTTCCTGGTGAACATCGTGCCTTCGTTCATGCGAGATAAACCCTGCATCCCCGGACTTGAGTTTTCAGGTATAGTGGTTGCAGTTGACCCCGAAGGAGTAAAGGCGCCGCCCGAGCCGCCGTTGACAGTGGGCACTGACGTGTACGGCCTTGTGCCCCTGGGCCGTGTCTTTAAACGAATGCCGGGCGCCGCCGCTCCTTCGGGTGCGCTTGCGGAGTACGTTCTAGTGCCGGCCTCGCGGGTTGTGAGGACGCCAGGAAACATTCCCAGGGAGCACGCAGCAGGTCTTGGCGGTGCATCCTCGTGTACAGCATTGGCTATGACCAAGAAATCCGGGCTCAAAAAGGGGCAAAAGGTGCTAGTGTATGGGTCGAACGGAGCCGTTGGCCACTTATTGCTGCAGATGGCTCGCAACGCCGTTGGCGAGGAGGGGAAAGTAGTAGCCGTTTGCGGCACGCAGGGTGTCCTCGTCGCAAAGGACTCTGGCGCTGATGAGGTTAGCTAGCAGTTTCTTTGTTTTACTCGTGCAAATGCCTCATTTTACTTGACGCATATCATATACACTAACTTGATGCCTATAGGTCATTGATCGCCATGAGCATGAAGCTGTTTGGAACCATCTCGCTGAGCGATTCAAAGATGACCCCTTCGACGCGATTCTCGACGGGTACGGATTAACCGAAATCTTCACCCACTGCGAGCCCTATCTCAAGAAGGATGGGATCTACGTCACTGTAGGTACGGCGTTCACGAAATGGACCATGTGGGGAGCTATCTCGGCGCTGCTGACGACGGCTCGTCTCGCGCTGCTGCCAACGATTCTTGGCGGCACCCCAAGACGGTTTGTCGCCATCGTGAATGACGACGGTCCCGAGGCGATGGAAGAAGTTCGACAGCTGGCTGAGGAGGAAAAGATAAAGGTTTTTATCAATAGGACGTACGATTTTGAGGACGTGCCTAAGGTAAGTCGATGCAAACAAACGGACCTGCAGCTGTTATGAGACTGATACTGATTCCATGTGGACACAGGCCTATGAGGAAGTTATGAGTAGGACGGTGTTGGGTAAGCTTATTGTGGATGTTCAGTCCCCTCTTTAGGGTCGTGGCTACGGTTGATTGGACTTGACTTCCTTGGAATGAGACATTTTCAAACATGCCGGGGATTGAACTGTGATATTACAGGTGCCCTGGCTGATACGGAGTTATGGACCCTAGTTATTTCTCTTTCTTTTGCATTTATGATTGATTGTATGGTAATACTCTCATCTCGATATGAGCCTTGTAGATTATATGGCAAATGTAACAAACATTCCACTCTGCCCAATAACCTCGGCGACATCACTCTGGTTTGAATTTTCGGAGAAGCGGATCTGCGAATTATGTTATGAATTGATGAGGTTTCAAACACGAGCACTGGACCTGAGCACGACACGACACTGCATTATATTGATACTTCATGAAGATGACCATCGTGTTCCACCGTTCATCGGTCTCATGGCTGAGGTCACTTCTGAGGCAGCCGTAGCTGGAGGTGTGAAATAATTATCTGCACTGTATGGGTACATTTCTGAGGCGTCGGGATATGACATCGTTGTTCTTGAAGGGGAGTTAGCGGCTGGGTATCGTAAGTCTGTTACTATTTGCATTGCCTAGCATCAATCGGGGTGGCAACATTAGTATCAGTCGGGTCAAGCGGATTGCGCCATAAGGGCCTCTTAGTGAAGGTCAGGCTCACAGTATCTCACTTAACTGTGTACAGCATTTCTGATGGTGTCTTGTGAGGGAGGCTTGGCTGGGGTGGAAGCAAGAGGTATTTCCATGTACCTTTTTTTTCTCAATTTTTTTTTTTTCCTTTTTTCCCTATTTTCCGTCTTAATCAATCTGACAGGCTCATAATTGAGAGCGCAGCAGTGCAGCCTGTCGTACAGGTGGATTATGCAGGAACTTGGATGGTTCCTCGCCCCCAAAATAATGTAGAAAATGAAATAAAAAATAAATCCAGAGATTTAGAATTTTGTTTCGCAACTTTCTCCCTTTCTAAGATAGCTAGCTCACTTTCCATCTTTCGTCCTCGTGCGAGAATGGCCTTACCTCGTGCCCCATTTATCTGATCATCTCGATTAGCGACGGCGGACACCGTTCTAATTCCGAAAGCATCGAAAGCAGCGATTTCCCCCTCGTCCAAGGTACAACTCGAATGTACTGTACAAGAGGTGTACAACAAGGTACAAGAGACCTCCTTTGCTTGATCACGCCCACCACCAAAAGTGGAAGCAGCAGCAGGAGCAAAAGTAGTCTGCGAAAGTCGTAGCACCACCAAAGAACTTCTTCAACCACCTTAAGTCCCCAGGGTCCTCTTGTTGCTCCCAAGAACTCGACTTCAGCCAGCCAAGGCACACACACCTTATCTGTTCGAATGTTAGACCATCCACGATAAATCTGCCCCCTCGTCGGACCTGAGAGCTCCGCTGGATACGTTCATGCAACCCCCTATATACTCGATCCTCGACCAACCCCGAGCCGATATCCATCTCGCCGACGAGAACACCTCGGAATTGCCGCCCTGCGACCTAGCACGGGTGCGACCACTTCCCGCATCCAGCTCCCCTTTCGACACAAATCTCGGCGGAACCCTCTGACGTGCGACACGACACGACCTGATATCTGGCCCACCCCGGCCTGCAGCTAGGCTCGCTGCCCTATTTTGATGGCGGCCCCCTCTCCCGACCAACTTTCTCTCTTGAGCCTCAGCCACAGCTTGTGATCTCTCGATATACAATACGTAACCCGTATGCTAGTTCCGGGCACGGGGTTCACATATCGCACCCATACGCCGCCCTGTCATACCGAGCGGGTATTACTGAGTCCTTGAAGGTGGGTTCGCTGTGCCGGTCCTTGTGCGCCCTGTGTCCTCATCTCGTGCCCTCCAGCGATCGCCTGGGGAGTTAGTTAATTCATCAATGCCTCCCTCGCTCCGCAACCCATCTCCCCCTCCATGAACGCGGGCCATCTGCTGTGCAACCTCGCCGATCTACCACCACGACTCGCGCACTCCCGTCTCATTCCTAGATCGGAGCGATTACTAGGTTTCCTAGCCTACCGACGTCGCTCGTGTGCCATCTAATCTTCTTTTGTCTCCAATTCTATGCATTCTCATGAAATCGAACACCTCCTGCTACTGTTTTTGACGCCATGCTCCCCCGTTCTCAAGAATAACCGAGGACCTTCTTTTACGCTAACATGCTTCGACGGCTAGCTTCATTCGGCCAACCCGACTCCGAGCGTCGAGACGAGTTTCCTATGCCCTTGCCTCCAGGAGATGCGCCGCCATCACCAGATTCGAGCCGCCCAAGCGGCCTTGCCAGCGTCTTCAAGGGCTTGACAAGCGGCAGGCTGACTAGAACGCCCCCTCCCCTTGCTGCCGGTCCCTCAACCATCGTACCACCTACGCTCGAGCCCATCAATGCTAGCTCCACTAGTCTCCATGGCCTGTCTCCGAGTCACATGGCATCGCTAGAGCAGCTACGCAATGGTTCGCCGAGTGAGCGCATTGCGGCGGCGGCGGCCCTCCGCCATGCTATTGCCGAATACCCCCTAAACCCCGTTTTGGATATATGGCACGCCGCCAAGGATATGATTGAGCCGAGCAAGTCGAACGTTACTCGGGCGGCGGGTTGGGAGCTCCTGACCGAATGCGCGAAGCACTCCGCGTCGTCGGATCTCGAGAGGAAGGAATACTTCCAGACCTTGACTGCGTCTACGAACCCGGAGGATTTCCATCTGCAACTAGCCGCCCTCGTCGATCTCACGAAGAACGGCAGGAATCTATCCGGCTTCGACTATGAAGTGCTCCCTCTGTTGAGGAACTGGCTCCATGAAGCCTATAGGGAAGTCCGCCAGGCCCGAAGGCATGCGTCTCGAGTCTCCAAGGCGATCGGGCAAGCGAGATCTGGGAGTTCCGGCGAGGAGAAGAACCTGTCTCAGCTATTCGCCTTCATCACCGAGGTTATCAAATTTAGCTTTAGAGTTGCCGACGAGCAGTCCGTGTCTAGCCTCATCGACAGCCTTCTGACGATATGCATGAATACTAGCGTTCAGGATGACCTTCGGTCTTGCATCTCGGTCATCAACGCCATCGTCACCTTTCGCTCCATTCCTCCGCAGCGACTCAAGAACTGCATTCAGGTTCTCAGCTCGATATACTGCTTAGTGCCAAATCTGCAGAAGGATGCCTGGAACACCCTCTCGATCCTCTGCAGGTCGCATAACGGCCAATCCACTGTGAGGATACTACTAGATATTCTTCGCACCGGTCCCGTTGAGGGAGTGAACGAAATGGATCTGAACCGGGAAATCCGCGGGGCGCTCTGTGTCCTTCGCAAACTGCTCTGCAAGACCGTCGAAAAGGGGTATCCTACCGTGCCGTTTGCGCTGCTCGTCGACGGCCTATCTACCACTGTCAAGACGACGAGTTCGATCAAGGCGCAGTGCGAGGTGTTGAAGCTCATTAACCTCCTTTTCGACTCGGGTGATGGCAAGCTTCATCAGATTGCTGTTGACGAAGACTGGACGGTTCTCCTCGAAGTAGCTTCCGAATGCTCCAGAAAGGCGACAATCCCTGGATTCAATCCCGATTCCGAAAGCATCACTCGAAGCTTTCACACGTCCTCATCTTCATCCTCGCTGTCGTCGGCTAGCTCCAAGGATGAGCAAGAGAAGCCCGATGAAGTTATTGGGTACGAGATTCTTCGTCTGATTAGCCGCCTGGAAACACTCATGGTCCGCGGAGGCGCCAATCAATTCATTCCGAGACAGACCGTCGTAAAATTCTTTACAAGCGTTCATAGAATCTTGCCGGACTCCGCTGCCTGCGTCGTGCTTGATTATTTCCAAGAGTTTCGCTGCTGCTCTCCTTCGGATGTTCAATGGGAGGAGAATCTGAAGTTCGTGGTAGAGGCATTCTTCTCAAACCGCGCTCGCTCATCGACGACGCGTGTTCGCGCACTAAACACCATCACGGATGCGTACGAGATCATGGATCTGGTTCACGACGAGACTCACGACTTCGTACCTGCGCTCGTCAGGACTATCCTTACCGACGTGACGGAAGAGACTGATGTGCAGGTGCTGGATGCCGTGGTAAGCCTCATGGTATCCGTGGCTGTCTCCTCCGATATGGAGCTCTTCAACTACATTGTCGATACACTCAGAGCAATTGTCGCTGGGGATAGGCTCAAATCGCCCATATCTCCATCATCGACAAACACGCCGGGGACTCCCACGACGCCTGACAGACCAGACCCGACGCCAGGTCCTACTACATCCAAGGTTGTCACTCGCGGCTATGCAAAACTCTTCATGCGCCTTATGGATATAGATGCCGCCAAGAGCATCAAGATGTTTTACTACCTCGTTAACATTGCCAAATCTGCGCATTGTGAGATCGATGCGCGTCTCACGGCTATGAAGTTGCTGTTCCGCCTACGGTGTGACTGGGCTAATCGTGTGTTCCTCACGATTCATCTGGAGACCGATACTCTCTCGACTACACTGTACAGGACCGAAGAATCATTAAACCGGAGGCAGGCCGAAACTGCTGCCGCCGCCTCACAATCCGCTAGGCTATCTAGGGGTGAGCACGGCACAGGCCGCTCATCGAGAGGCATATCTTTCAGCCAGTCTCAAGCACACGACAGAGGGCACCCGATCCGCGTTACCAGTGGTGCCAAACCGCCTGGGTCTGCCCAACAACAAAAGTATCAACCTCTCTGGCTGCACCCAGACCCCAGTGCACTTCCTGAGCCGGTTTCGACGTCTGTTAGCCCGCTTCTTGTTTCTTATATCGAAGAATCCTCCGAAGATAGCGATAACGAACAAGCTGGTCAAACGCAGCTCGACATTGCCGTTTGGTTGGACGCGATACTGTACATCTTCCAGCAAGGCAGCGACTGGGAGGTATACAGTTACCTCATTGTTCATCTTCCGGCGCAGCTTAGCAACCACTCTGTGTTTAGAGGTGCAATTAAGCAGGTGCAAGAATTGAGGAAAGTGCTTTGTGAGGTTCTTCGTTCCAACGGCATCCAAGAGCCTCCCATGGGAAGTGGTCTACGCCGCGCCGATGTCGCCATATGCCTGTATCACAGCTTAATCATGATCCTAAGTTACCATCGGCATTTCCAAAAAGCGGACGAAGACGATATCGTCCGGACATTCGTCCACGGTATCACGACGTGGGAGAAGAGCGCCAAGGAGTGTATCCATGCGCTTTCTATTTGCTGCCACGAGCTTCCCATGTCGACAAGCAAAGCACTTATACAAATTCTCCAGAGGATGTCTCAGATCATCACTCAACCGCACGTGGCGATGCACATTTTGGAGTTCTTGTCAGGCCTCTGCCGCATGCCGCACCTTTACAGCAACTTCCGAGAGGACGAGTGGCGTATCGTGTTCGGCATCGCCTTCAGATACCTGCAATACGTGCGGGACAAGAAACAGTCGCATCGCAATAGCGCAGCTGCTAACGGCGATGCCTCCGCGTCGACAGGGCCTGGTGCCGACCTATCTGCCGCTGGGCGATCCACAGACGACCTGCCGCAGTACGTGTACGCATTGGCATACCATGTCATTACCTATTGGTTCCTGGCGCTGAAGCTGCCCGACCGAGCCGCGCAGGTCGGGTGGATCGCGAAGAACCTGTTCACCGACGTGGACGGGACGCAGGGAGAGGAACAAGCGATGATCACCATGGATTTTATGCGCCGGGTGGCATATTCTGATGCAGACGAGTCTGCGGAAGACCCTCTCTTCACTACCGAGAGGTTTGGTGAAATCTTGACCAAACGGTGGCTGGTTGGCAACACCATCATCACGATCAAGCAGGCTACGGGTAGTGGATGGGCACAAGTCACCAAGCGCCAGCCGTCGGGAACCTCCTCGTACACGATTCGAGAGACTCTACAGCCGCGACCGCCGCATCACATTGGATACGCCATGTCGGATAGTAACAGCGGTTCCTCTTCTTCGTCGGCGAACGCAGCCATCCGAAAAGCCGGCAACATCTACGTATTGCCGAGTCACCTTCTAGTCCAGATGATGTCTCCGGTCCCTCAACCCGTGGAAGCCTTCAAGCCCGTGCCGCTCCCCGACGACGACGCCGTGCGCAGGGCCATCCGGCTCTTCGACATGACGTCGACCGTAGACGGCCACAAGATCGGCGTCATCTACATTGGCGAGAACCAGACGCAAGAGGCCGAGATCCTCGCCAACGTCTCCGGCAGCGCCGACTACATCGAGTTCCTCAACGGGCTGGGCTTCCTCACCCGGCTCAAGGGCGCCACCTTCAACACGCAAGGGCTCGACAAGGAGTACGGTGGCGATGGCGACTACACGTTCTGCTGGCGCGACCGCGTCAGCGAGATCGTCTTCCACGTCACGACGCAGATGCCCACTAATCTCGAGCGCGACCCCAACTGCGTCAACAAGAAGCGCCACATCGGGAACGACTACGTCAACATCATCTTCAACGATTCCGGGCTCCCCTTCAAGTTCGACACGTTCCCGAGCGACTTCAATTTTGTCAACATAGTCATCACGCCCGAGTCGCGGACTACGTTCCTCGCGCGCCGTGAGAGGAGCGGCCACGACGAGGACGACGACCAGGAGAAGATGTCCAAGTACATGTACAAATACAACCCGTTTTACCGCGTCAAGGTCATGAGCAAACCGGGTTTCCCACGCATCTCGCCCGCGGGAGAGACGAAGATGGTTAGCCTTAAGGCCCTTCCCGGATTCGTCCGCCAGCTTGCCGTTAACGCCTCCGTCTTCTCCCTTGTTTGGGCGAACCGTGAGGGAGGCGAGCATATCGGGCCCTGGCGCGCTCGTCTTCGCGCCATTAAGCGCCTGCGTGATCAGTACGGCAAGAAGAGGGCGCCTGTTCCCAGCACATCTGCCACGCCCGGCGGTGTAGGCGGCCCCGGTGGCACCATAGCGGCGTCTCATCACGGCTTATCCTCGGCCACCTCGCCCTCTCCACCCCCCGGAGCTAGCGCCCTCAGCGGCTCCCACGCCCAGAACTACCCAGGTGGTGGCAGTGCTTCCGCGTCGGGGGACCAGCTCTCAAGACCGGGAAGCTCCGTGCGCGAGAGCTTCTCGAGCTTCAGGCGCTCCTCGGTGGCAACCTTCCTGACAAACACGAGCGAGCAGACGTCGCACCGGTCGTCCATCGTGTCGACCGCTACGTCGGACACGGAGATTGGCGCGGTGGTTTCGGGAGGTGGGTTAGAGGCTGTTGTTGAAGCTCTTGACTTTTCTAAGTGGGCTTAGCATCAAGTTTTCTTTGTTATTTTTTTTCTCTTTGTCACTCATTTATTCAGAGAACTTATGATGATTATGGGAATCACTACGGAACGAGGCGGCATGGATCCATCAAAAAAGGGAATCAAAGGAGGGAAAAAAAAGACGGAATGTTCAGAACGGAGGGATAAAAACGAACTGAGACGAGTATAACAAGGGAAACAATAACGGGATACCCAGAACCTCGGCGCGATTAAAAATGGGGAAAGAAGAGAAAACGAACAACGACCCCAGCGGGTTTCTGTTCAAATTTGGCTCCTTTATTTTGGCTTTCCCTAGGAGGATTTTCCCTCTTTCCCTTTTTTTTTCCCCCCGATTTCCCTTTGTTAATTAGGACTTACGAAGTAAGGATATTGATGGAAAAAAGGAAGTAATCCAATGTGGAAAATGAGAGAAAAAAGGAGAAACACAGGCTCCTTGGCCAGGCTGATGAGATGGAATGGATATGAGAGAAAAAGAAAAGTTTTGAGTTGATTCCTCTTCCTCTGTATTTTTCTTTTGCACCTGCCCCACTTGATGATTCGATACCCTTGAATGCCACTCTTCTCTTCAACAGGGCTGAGCCAGCGACAACCAGTGAGCGTGCCACTTCGTAGATTCTCAACGAGTCGAACCCGAGACTGTGGTTCGCATGTCGTGCTAGTTCCCGTTCCCGGCTAGACTAAACTGGAAGCAGTTATCTCCGACGGGATGCAGATAACTTATGGATCATCAGTTTCACTCCCAACTCGCCATCAAAACATCTCACCCATCACGTTCAAACGGGGGAACAACATTTCAGATTGTTTTTACAGCCAAAAAAAGAAAAAGAGAAAACAAGAGAGATGGCAGTTTGTCCCGAAGCATATATATAAGTAAGAGAAGATGTAACTCCAAAACATGGCAAACACCGGCCGGGGACTCTCGCTATGCTCAGTTGTCGCTGTCATATATTTCGCCAGATATCTCTATAAGTTGCCCACTTTTTGAATCCTAGATGAGAGGCAAGAAAAGACACTGCGTCAATAACACTAGACACAACCAGCGAAACTCGGGTCTTTTGGGGGGCTTACCAAGAACTTGGAACCCTTCCTCGCCGCCTTTAACTCCATCAACAAACATTCGCCGCATTCCTTGCTCGCTTAAAAACCTAGCGCAAGAGAACAGAAGCCGAACCATGACAGAGTCTCTGCTGTTCACCATGTCCGGGTGATCATCTGGAAGTAAAAGCTTAGCTGCTCGTTTCTCTTGCCATACCCTGGGCGGTGCCGAACTAAAAGAACTTACCTGCTATGAAAATGCACGAAACTCCCCCAACATCCTTACCCAGCACACTCGCCCATGGCAACTCGTACTTGATGGGTGCATCCGAGTTGGACGAGTATATCAAGGCCGCTGCCACTACCGTTTGCCCCTCTAGACCAACAATTATATCTCGAATATTCATCGTATTGCGGAGCACTCCGTACGGATCGTACCATCCCCGCAAATCCTTTCTCGCGCACTCCCGCTCGACGATACCAAGCACAGTTGGATACTCGGAAAAGTCACAGGACCGGAAAGTAAGCCCCGCCATGGAAATGTGGCCCTCCTGCGGCAAGTCTTCGAATCGGACGACCCAGTCGCTAACCTCTTGCCCTTTGCCCGGCACAGGTTGGTCGACTGTCCAACCTCGTCTCTTGAACCAAGCCAGCGAATTTGTCATCTCTGCAGGGGGCCCGTAGAATAGCCTCGGGAAGGTGGTCCCAAGCTGGAGTCTACTGACACCCCGAGTCCGTTGGAGGTTTGCTAACGCCTGGTCGTGGAGGCTACGTCCGATCCCGCGCCTTCGGTGCGCATCGTTGACGAGAATGAGGGCGAGCGACCCGATAAGTCTTTCCTCACCAGCATCGGCGTACGTAGTATACGTTGCGCAGAATCCTAATATCTGCCGGTCCATAGGATTCCGTACCACGTAGTGTCTAGACCAGCCATCCCGGTTTAAGATCGACGCTAGGAGAGACTGAGAGATGTGAAACTTGGCCGGAACGGACCGACACCATAAGTCATATGTTGCCGGCATGTCTGCTGCCGTCCAGTCCTCCACGCGCCAGGCCTTCGGTGGCTCAACCATGATCGGTGGGAGGGATATGGGCCTGTTCAGATCCTCATCTCCCAGGATTATTCCCGCGGCTGTCCGTAGTTCATGAGGCGAATAGTCTCGGGTTTTCACAAGAGTGGGAAAGGGAACGCGACCGGTGTAGTTCGTTTGTATATTGCAACAGGCCAGGACAATCTGCGGCCGTGGTTTGCCCGCCAGACGTGCAACCTCAGCCAACTCGGCCTGCGATGGCTCGTTGGGCCCAGGAGGGCCGGAGATGACGAATATGACGGCCCGGGCCCTTTTGATAAAGGCGACATGAGTCCCGGTGATGCCGGCCCTTCTTGTGTAGGTTATATGGCGCACCCATGGATGGCGCTCGGCAAGGGCGCGGCCAAAGGGCTCGAAGGGGTCCGATGTGCTGTTGGGCCCATGATATAGAGGGGCGACCACCGGGCTTATAAGCACAATTAGGTCCCCATATGAGAGGTGCTTACCAAGGGGAAGGCAGTTTTGATGATCCCAGAGAAGTCTGGCTGATGATGGCCTTATTCCAGGGGGACTGGACGACTCAATCGATCGTGGGGCTGGTAGCATTTCTCGGGAACAACTGGCATGATTCGATGAGGGATTCTAAGGGGTGGATGATTTAACGTCACCAGATCTCATTCGTTTTCTGCGTGAGATATGAGGTTTCTCTCTTTTCCGATTTAGCAACTTTTCTCTTGGAGTTTCCTTCTTCTGTTTGTTTTAGAGAGTCCGTCTCGCGCCTCTCACTCACTCCAACACTCCGGCGCTTAGAATGCCACTGAGCACATGAGTCAGTAAAGAGTGGCCAAGGCAACAGCGCAACATCTAGTCCCAGCTAGTCATGTAATGAGTGTGATAGAGTCGCAATCGGCGAAGCCAAGATGAAAAGGGAGGTCGTTCCGATGAGATGATGGATGTGGAGATGCACTCAAAAATGAACCGACTAGTGACAGGAATGGAGGAAAAAGAGAAAGCAGCCACAGCGCGAGGAGGAAAGACTACAGGCAGATAACGGTTGAGTGGAAGAGAAGGTAAGCTGGGAACATTACCTGATGACTAGGGGATCCTTAAGATCAGTATAAACCGGTGGCGTGGGGTTATACGGTTACGAGCGTAGATGGACTTGAGGCATTGTTGGGCGGGTTGTGAAGTGAGCCTCGTGAGCGTGCGCAGCGAGGACGCCAGGGTGCCCCTTCACGAAGTGCGCGATAGGGTGAGGCCGCTAGATGCGCTGCGACCCGCAATCAAGACAGGGCGAGGGAGAATGAGGCTTGAGCCAGAAGATAGACGTCGCGGGATTGGAGGGACAATCAATGGTACACGATTGTGTAGGCGAGAGTTGTTGGGCTTGGTCGTCTTCAATATTGCAATTGCTCGCAAACTGCCTCGCGCGAGATGGTCCGCAAATCAAGGAGGGTGGTACAATTGCAAGGGGCGGAGAAACACAACAATCAAGATATGGGATTAACAACAGGGGGCAGGCGCGGGTTCGCCGTGAAAGAGAACAAGCGCAGGACAAGGAAGGCGCAATGTTTGCTCTCGGATGTTTAGCAGGCGCAAGGGTGAAGAGAAACGTAAAAACGTAGAGACGTAGATGTCGTGACGGAAGCCGGGACTGGGCGGGCGTCAGCAAGGTGAAAAATGGAAAGAGCCACTTTGGATGAGGAGGTTGATGCAGCCAAAGTGATGTAGCACAGGCACAGGGTATCTGTCACTAATTCTGCAGGAAAGCACGATTGAGGAGAGAAGGGAACACAAAACACACCAAAACAAGGTAGGAAGTAGTGAGGTACACACCGTTTAAGGCTAATAATGAAAAGTCGTACGGAGCTGGCGAATGTGTGCGACGAGGGAAGGGTTTTTGCCGACTACTTCGTACATTCGTACATGAAGGAATAGTAACTCTTTTCGCACTCTCGGACTCATAAGATTCCTCGGGTTTCGAGAGGTCACGGCAAGGAAAGCGGTGACCTGAGCGAGGTGGGCCAGGTTCAAGTTAATATTTGCAGGTATTGCAGTCCCCGTCCCCCTCTGTTGCAGGCAGATAGATTACTACTAAATACGGTAGGATGTCCAGAAAACGGGCCAAGCACCGATCAGCCATCATCACACTCGTCCCACCTCAACTACCTTTGTAGACGACGCAGGACCTGGAGAGGGCGGGAGGGCTGGCCAGCTGGTCACACCAGAGCGGAGGAGGGTAATACGTTCAGACTCCCAAGTGGCTTCAAAAGCAAGTCGGATCGAAAGCTTGATCAGTAGTACAAAAATTACTCACTGTGTCAATAAGAAAAAAAGGAAAAAGGCTGCATCACCTGAACCCACGAAGTAATGTTCGTGTGCGCCACTGGATGAGTGAGTACGAAGTACACATGGAGCGGATTCTTTTACTGGGCGGGGCCGTCGCACAGGTGGCACAGAAAAACAATAAGTCAAGGTGTCATCAAATCTAACGTTGACAAGTCGTACCACAAACGCAGCGTCTCCTCAGGTGTTTCCCCATTATTACCCTTGAAGAAGGAAGCTGCGGCATGCACTTAAGTGGTGGGCGTAGCATCTACTGCACCCAGCCATCCACTTCCACTGTCCTTTTAGTGCAGTTGAGACATTAGCACCCGAATTTTGCCAAGGACCGACAGCCGGAGATTGCACTAGTACAATTGGGGAGGGAGTTGCGTACCAGCGGCCTTAATGAAACACATGACACTGGTCAGGCCAGACTACGTACCCCTTGTCAATAGTGTGCTCCGCTTCCAAGTGTCGTGGTGTAAACTACGATGGCGGGAGCTGCTCCAAGAAAATTGTAACAACGCAACCACCGTTTTTACAAGTACAGCTATGCAACATTACGGCGCACGCTCTCACAAGACAAGCCAGGACTTCAGTCGAAATTGTTGCACGAGTTGGAGATACAAGCACTTTGTCCCACAGGCCTCTGAATGACTAATAACTCCGTGCTCCGAATGCGACGCTGGATTCCTTCGCAGAGCAGCCTTGGAGAGTCTGGGACGGACCAGAAAGAATATTGGACCCGCCTCTGCCTCTGGAGGCCTGGGGTTGACCAGGGCAGCCGGGAAGCGAGGGTGAGCATGGCCTGCCTGGCATGGGAAGGAAAAGGACCGACCGAGCATTAGTGGGGCCTCCGGTTGCTCAGAACCAGAGCCTTGGGTCCTTCCCCCCAACTTCCAACACAAACTACCAACAGCCTCTGGGAGCACAGGATTGTCCTCGTGGCGGGCGGACAACCAACAAGGAGCTAGAGAATGACGCCTGGATATAAGTTGTTTCACTTTCTTTTTCCTCAAGCGCGCTTGTGCAAGTGGATTTGTCCGTTGTCCGCCTGAACATGACGACGACCCTCTTGATCAAAATGTTACACTCGGGTACACACTAATGGAGCGGTGTGAACTTGTTTACCCCCAACCAAGGCACAATTCGGTCACGACTTTTGTTTATTACTGCGCAGGCAATGTCCATCAATCCTACACCTGCCTCGGCACTACCAGTGCAATTGGCTTCCTGATTGCTTCGTATCTGCTCATCCTGGGAAATCCCAGCATCTGAACCCTCGGCCTTTGCGGTCCTCACCAAGATTTGACCCTTTAACTGCCCACACTTAACGGGGCATTTACTCCGGAATCCAAGATAATAGTGCTAATTAGTACGGTATCTGGTAAGATTAGGGCGAGGGCATACGTCAGTATCCGCTATTCTAGACTTCTTCCTTCGGTTATCGCCAGAGTGGTATTTTGGCATTGAGCATTCAATGTTGATTCTGCGACCATGCGCCCTGTGAGGTAGGTTAGGGTACACAGCACAGTGCAACCACGCTCCACCTACCTCCGTAGACCAAATCTGATTTCCGATCAATTGATTTCTTACTCGTGATGTTTGAACGACATAATTAGTGTGTATACGGAGTACGTGTATTACTAGCGAGAGTTGTGCTTCCCTTTGATCCTTGGCATCAATTAATCCCTCTGATTGATCTATGCAGGTACTCACATTAATCTTGGGCAGTATGACGGGCGAGCATTAGAAGGGATGCAGAGGAATGGATGTACCTACACTACGGAGTACAGCCCGTCAGGTACTTATCCCTTTGGATCGTCTTCCGTCGTACTTCGTAGTCATGTCCGGCATGGTGTCGCGACAGTAAATTTGTCTTGCTGGAAAATTGGTGGTAATTAGCCCCCATCCCGCAGGACGGACCTCTCAAGTACTCCGTAGTCCGTACCCCCGGGTGCGATGCTTCCATAGACCCACCGGCCTGCTCAATTCTCTGGATGGAATGCCTCTGATTTCTCTTCATTGACGGCATTGCTTGAACTACTTCGTACCTGTATTAATATTTGGCTTGGGAAGCGGGATAGAGTCAGTACGACCAGGGATACCCACTGACCTGGATAAGCGATTTGATGGTTCGTGATGAATTCGCCAGTAATAGTTTATGTGAATGAGACAGGCGTCCTTTCTTGATCATGTACTTCTTTCCAAGTATCTACGTATACCCCGATGTTGTGTAAGTGCTGCAGAGTTTTCCAAGGCTGGGAAGAAATTCCGGGATGGGATCAATGCAATAAGTGGTTATGTGATTGTGATGCTACCACTACCCCAACAGACCACGCGGCGAGAGGTCGTGATGGGCCAGGTTTGTACTCTGGTCCTGATGAGGGAGTGAAGGCCGACAATCATGTCATATCCCCCCATAGAGCTTAAGTACCAGTGTCCCACACGGCTCGTATCGCACATGCCCCCATGTGTGAGGCGAGTCCAGGACAACACAACCCCAGCGTGGTTTACGAAGTATTTATGCGGTCGACCGGCCTGAATGGAAGGGGGGATGGACAGGCCACATAGGTAGACCATGATGGTGGTTCCAAATGGCTCATCGGGTGGTGCTAACCCCTTCTTACTTCGTACAGGTATTTATTGATTTTGCTCTTGACCGAGGTTGAAGGTTCGGCTGGTTACACGACAGGTAACACAAGGTTTACCTTGAGAAAGCGGGCGGCGACCCAGGCCCAGGGCCTAGAGGTCTCAATTCCACCACCTGAGCTGAGGCGTCCATTAAAGTCACTCATCAGCAGGATTCTGCTGGTGAGATACTCAAGTGGTGATGGTGACATGTCAACATTGGTCTGGCTGGCTGGCCAAGCATCTACCACTTGCCCCTCTCGGTGTATTAATGCTGGTCTGACTCGGGGTGGGTTGAGAACCTGATGGCAATATGGCGTAAAATGCATCATCCACACACGAATTATTTGATACTTATTGATCTTGGTCGTTATTTGCTATACGAGCAGGCCTCTAGTGTGCAAGCCGCCGATTGAGAGATGGTAGATTGATGCCCTCCTATCAGCACCATGCAGCGGTGAGTTGTCCGTGATGTCGTCTCTGCAACCCGTGTCCGCATCAATGCGGCACAGTCTAGTGTTTGGTATTGCCTGTTTCTCGTCTGGATGTCTACCAACCTCACCCAGGCATACGAGCAGGGGTTGTTGGGGATGAACGTGCTGCATTGACAATTGGGAACCGGGCAAAATGCCATCAATTGATATCTCAAGTATATTGAGGAAGCGAGTCCCTTAGTGTCATGGCAAATTGCCACTCTCATCCGACGGCTGAGATCCCGTATCGAAGACTAGTAAATTGGTTTATGCCAGCTGTAGACCTCAACACCATAACACCATCCTGAGTCATTTGGTAAATAACAACATGGCCGCTTTTGCCGCTCCTGTGTCACTCGAGCCTGGATTCATTCGAGTTTAGTTATGGCCGAGACGGCGATACTGGGGGTTGTGCCAACTTGTGCCACTGGGATTAAGGTTTGTGTGCGATGTCGAATGCCATTGTACGAACGATTGTACGAAGTAAACGAGAGTCGGTATGCCTCTCTCCTACCTTCCTTTCTACCTTTTTTTTTTTTTTTTCTTTTCCTTTGATTTTCCCCGGTCAATTTCACTCTTCCTTTTTTGTCTCACCTCTGAGGAAAACATCCGCAACGCCAAAGTACCGTCCCATCTCGCGATCCCGGACGATCTCCCCTCCCAGTTCTGCTGATCTACAACCTCCCGAGCACATGAGCTGCGATGAAACACGAGCCCCGATCGATGCACCAGACGCATTGTTTCCCCGTCTAAATCTCCCCTTCCAGTACCCAGCTTGAACTGCCTTGACATGTTCACTTACCTCAGTACCCCGTTTAATATTGACCCCCACCTCCATTTCGTCCCGTACCTGGCAATTAAAGGCGAGGGCATCACTCGTGCCAGAATCCTGGCCTTGGTCGCCCGAACAGGCCTCTTACACATTCCTTTCTGTCGTGCCCTTCGCCGAAACCCCGCTCGTCTTTGTCTTTTGTTTCCCCCCCTCTCAGTTCTTCTTTTCCGTCCGGCGGCCGACTCCCCTTCGGCTAGAGTGGCGACTACGAAGTATGAAGTAGACAATTTTGGGACAGTTGAGCGTGGATGCTGCTGCCATCGTGAGGTCTTGCATGCCTTGGGTAACATCCTCGCCATCTCCCCGCATTTGATATCTTCCCAAGGAGGAAAAGCCCAAACTTGTCCAAGACCCTAGGGATGAAGGCTCATGAGAACGTGTGAGAACCCTGGGCTCCCTTCGTCCTGGAAATACCGTTCTCTTGCAGTGTATCACAGGTTTGTATATTCCTTCATACTCCTCTTGACTGTGTATAGCAAACAGAACAAGGTGCGGATGTAATTCGTAGCCAGGCAACATGAGTCAGTGATTTTGGTCAGTAAGCACCGTCGTATAAGCAAGTGAAAGTGGCGATCATGTCAATCAATCCGTCGAGACATCCTCCGTTTTCTTGTGGGACGGTGAGGGCGACCAGTGAGATTGAAAGAGAGTTTTGTGAAGGGAGGGGTCATTCAAGATTGCGACCGTTTGACAGTTGCTGTCGGCTGATGTCAGATACTCTCAACCAAACACGTCTTGGACGCGGCTTGAGCGACTACCGTACAACAACGATCACAGACCGAACCCGAAAGCTAATCTTAATCAACATAAGGGACTAGTAAGGGGATAATGACTTAGTTCTACTTAATGCTCGGTATTATTCTGTATTAGTTGCATCATAGGATTGTGACTTGCTGCGTGGTCCTCCAAATCTACGCCGCAATCTCGCAGCCCGTCTTCACAAAGCGCACATCCTCCAAGACCACATGACGGAGATGGAAGTTGACAGCCAGAGCGAGCTCAACAATTTGATTGAAGATGTCGTAACTGGTGAGTATACGGACACGATATTTTATCATGCATACACAACCTTCTAACGTTGACATCCCGCAGCCTCTAAGCTCCCCGCCAAACGTCGCGGGGCTCCAGTCAGGCCGACTGTTGACAAGCTCGCCTCGGCCGCCTACGAACACGGCCTGCTGCCCGACCCTCTCAAGGACCTGGTCGTCCTCCTAACGCAGACGAGCCACCTCGACCAGGCCAGCTTGGGCTCTATTGTCAGGAATCTCTACCCCGCATCCACCGTCTCGAGCGATGTCGTGCTCCAGGTGGTGGGCTGCCTGGGTATCGGCGAGCTCAAGCCCTCGCTACCCATTCAGGCTGCACTGTTGAGGTGGCTGGTCATGACCTACCATGTAATTGATGCACCGAGTATCCTATCGAGGGCGTATCCTGTTCTCTTCAATCTGGTTGACGTAGCAGCCATCAGGTGCGGAGCGTGCTTGCGCCGCTATCCCGCTCTTCCCTACCCTCCCACTTACGAAAGCTGCAAATTCTGACTGTAGCTCAGACCACAGCTTTGCCATCTCTTGGCGCTTGTTACTCGGCGGAAACATGTCCAACCTTTCAGGATCCAGGCGGTGTAAGTCTTTAGGCGACTCTGGTGTCGATTTCTCAAGTCTACTTCCTCGAAGCTAATCTGGTTAGGCTGGAACTCTCACGTCAGACTGGCAAAGACCCGGCATTAGTTGGTCTGCTGAGAGTCTACAAGGACTACTACCCTGAGATTATCGTCAGCGACGCCGTCAGGGGACGGGCATCCGCCTTCAAGGTTCGTGACGCCCATGCCCCCATCTCACATATTCCTCGCTCATCCATGCTGACCGACATCCTCATCAGCATCCGGATGTCGATTGGCGACTTAGATTAGACGAGATACAGGCAGCCCATTCAGAAAGAATCCGGGAAAATGCTGCCTCTGCGCCTCAAGGTGGCTTCCAAGTTCGCCACAAGTACTTCGGAAGGCCGAAGGTGTCTGTCATACCATCAGTCCGCACGGCGCATGCAACGGAAGTGAGTTTGACCGGTCTCCTTCTCTTGTGGGATGTATCACTTACCTGTGGCTCGTTTAGCAATCGGTAACTTTGGAGGAAATCAATAACGCAACGACATTTGTCAAGCACCTCGAAACCATTATGCTGCCGAGCCAGCTTGTTGCTGTCCTGGCAGACCCGCTCCTTCAGAAGTTTCTCTTGCTACGCCCGGATGAGGAGGCGTATACGAGGATACACAACTGGATTGCCGCTGTTCTTCAAGATATCAGGACTGGAGATGCGGATTCAAGCACTATCAGCGAAGTGCTCGGTGTCTTACGCGAGTATGTCGCTGTTACCAAGGTAAGGAAGATGGTCACCCCCTAGAGATGATAATTATCAGGTCTTTTTATTAAATTCTTTGTAGAAACTTCCGCCGTTGATACTAAACTTCTTCGTCGACTTCTTGAAAGTCTGGAATGGTAATAATGGACGAGACTCTGTCCTCGGAATCCTCACTTACACACCACTCCTGGAGTTTGAGAGTAAGTTCTTGGGTTGAGCACCCTTCAGCTTTACCTCGCTTCTTCTAACACTTACTAGAACTCTACGAAAATATATTCCATCCCCTAGAAACCTGCATACTCGACAATAGCGCCGAGTCGCAACTATCCCTGCTAAGGTTTTACACTAAGCTATTACGCCACTGGTACGCGTCACTCCTCGCCTCAGACGAAGTCCTCGAATATGCTCCGAGGACGATCACATCCGTCGTCGACCACGCTCACCAGCTCTCCCTCACGATCACGCAAACCAGCCCGACCCTCGCGGCCGAGTTCTCCGTGATCGAATTCCTAGAGCAATACATCCCCATCCTCAACGACGAGCGTCTCCGCAAATACGTCCCCATCCGCAACCCCCCGGACACCCTCGTCTACACCCTCTTCTTCAGCCAATCACTCACCGTCGTATCCCGCCTCTGCACCGTCCTATCCAACTACAAGCAAGGTTTCCAAATGGCCATGGCCGCCAAAAAGCCAAAGACCCCTCCCCCAGGCTCCCAGCCCATCACCTCCCCCACCTACCCCCTCGACTCCATCAACCGCTTTAA